>APFE030943644.1:68960-91490 GCA_000404065.3 Pinus taeda | reverse complement strand
ATGACAGTGGGAGAATCGATTGGGGATTAGGCATAAGAAGCTCTTCAGATTCAGAATCAGATGAAGATGAACTATCAGGTATGAATTTTCTATCCTCTGATGTTCCAGCTATCTTTCCATATGAAAGAGATGAAAGTGATAGCGAAACAACTGAACTTGCTCTTATGGGTGAACAAGAAAGATATCAAATAGAGGCAGAATTTAAAAGGCTGACAGACAAAATTAGAGATCAACAAGGTCTATTGAACAAAAGGGAATCTGACTCCAAAGAAGAAGTTACCAAACTGAAAGCCAATCTAGAGTTATTCAAGGCCAAATATCTAAAGTTTCTAAAAGAACAACAAGAGGGGTGAAAGCAAGATAAGGAAGTTTTTCAGGGACAAAAATCAAAAGTTGCATGATGAAGTCACATCTCTAAGAAAAGAAGTCAATGAAAAGAACACAACAATCAAGAATCTCGGAGATAGATCCAGTGATTATGAAAGTCTTGAAGCTACGACCCTATCACTAAAGGAAGAACTTGAAGAAGCCAAGAAGCAGAATAAAGATCTACTCCAAGCTATTGAAAAATAGGAAAACGTAGTCATCAGTTTAAAAGCATAGCTGGAATGTGTCTCCAAAGTTTGTCAAATGCTGCAGGATGTGAATGAAGAACAATAAAAGGAGATTCTCAATCTAAGACGTTAGTTAGAAGAAGAAAGAAATGTTGAAGAGAACGTGAAGAAGCAGTATCTTGAAAAGGAAGAGCAACATCAAGTTGAGGTAAATATTCTAAAAGATAAATTAGAAGAAAAGGATAAGCTCTTACGATTTCAGGATAGTACTAAAATCTTGGATGATATTCTTAGTAGTCAAAGATATCCTGCCATCAAAACTGGTCTTGGTTTTCATGAATTTGTTGAAGGTGAATCTAGTAAGACAAAGAACTCTAATGCAAAATGTGAAATTCTCAACAAGGAGATAAAAGGTCAATCTCGTCATCAATCAAGGAAAGAAATTCCTCAAAGAAAATCTTTTACTCCTCCTATGAATAATGTTGAATGTTATGTATGCCATAATCTTGGGCATGTTGCAGCCAGATGTAGAAAAAGAAGGTTTCAGAACCATCATGCAGAAAGATCATCTCATTCAAGGTACTTTAATGGATATTGCTTTACTTGCAATATGTCTGGTCACAGAGCTGTCGATTGCTATAGAAGAAATATGAAACATATAAGATGTTACACATGTAACAAGCTTGGACATATAGCTAAGGAATGCAGGAACAAAGTATGGGTGCCATACCAAAAGGAGAAAACATCATCATCACACTTGAAGATGTGGAATAAGAAAGATGCACAGTCAGAAAGAGGCGGCACAACACAACATACAGACATAACAGACTCAGGGGGAGTTGAATGTGTACAACTTCAGTGTCCTAAATCTCATACGCAAGTTTCATAAAATGAAGTTGCGTATATACGCGAGTTAGACACTGCAAAGTCGTGTATATGTCAGTCTGAGGAAAAGCAGTGGGGACAGGCTCGGAAAAGGGGGTCTGATATGATTCAGTCCATTATTTGCTCTATCGGTTATAGTCTGTTGAGGATGTGTGGAAATGTCTTGATACTTGTAAGATGTCTAGGAATGTTTTGATCCTAACTTGATGATGATGATGTCTTGTTGCTTATTTCTGATATCTGCAGTAAACAAATGGCACAAGTTGAGGGGGAGCATATGCTTTTAATGCATTGTTGGCATTATGGTTAATAGTCCTTGGTGATGATGCTTATGATTCATCTTGCTATGATATGGTTATGAGTTGTTCAAATGATTCTTGGGGTTACATAGTTGATATTTAGATCAGATTTGTGGTTGATTCTATAATGGTGCTTACATGGTGATCTTCATAAGTATAAGAAGAAGTACATAGCTTGAATTCACTTGATGATGAGTCTCTCATATGCTGTTGTCGCCATATGCATAAAGATCATATATTGCAGGTTGTTCTTGGCACATATATGGATTGTTGGCTGCATACATGGATGATTATTCAAAGTTGCATTGTTGGAGATATTATGATGATGAGTTCTTACCTATATGATGATAGGTTTCTTCGTGCATATGTTGATTGATGCAGATCTTCCTTATTGATGATACTTGGTCCATGCAGATCTGGATGGCTATGGTGTTTCTCACATATGATAGAATGATTCTGTTGATACGGACATACCTTTATGATTCATGCACTAACAAAAGTTGCTGGTGACAGATGCTATGGAGCAGATCATACAATGTTGTTGCTGATGTTTATCATGATCTTATTTAAGTGTTTGGTCTCTG
The DNA here is from genome assembly GCA_000404065.3 of Pinus taeda. NCBI lineage: Eukaryota > Viridiplantae > Streptophyta > Pinopsida > Pinales > Pinaceae > Pinus > Pinus taeda. The sequence continues at coordinate 89,168 of APFE030943644.1, read as the reverse complement.
TTATGAATGTCATGTATATCATTCAAAAAGGTCATATCAAGACTCATGATGAAATATTGTGTCTCTATCTATTATAGTCATTTGATGAAATATTTCAATCATATCAAGGTCTTGTAACAGCCTATCTTGGTTTCCCCACTATGCCTGGGATGAATGATGTTACTCTCTTATGTTATCATATGTAAACTTTTGGTATATCACCATTGTGATGGGAGAGAGATGTATGTATGAGTATTTGGTGATAGGAAGGTCATTTATGACGTATAGAGTCATGTTCTTCTTGTAGAACATCTTTTTGCAGACCTTGCTTACAGTCAGGGGGAGCATGCACAGCACACTTCAGCAGAGTAGAGACCTCAACATGTACTCAGAAGGAGCATGGACAGATTGGTGCACCATGGCATATACAAAGGGGGAGCTCATTCAGAGATTTCAGCAGGTACTCAGGGGGAGTATGGACAGTGGAATGCATATCAAGGAAAGAGCATATATTGGTCCGCCCTTTGCCCTTGATGTCAAAGGGGGAGAATGAGTTGGTGTTGTTTCCATCAAGTCTAAAGGGGGAGATTGTTGGCATTATGATGCATATGTTGTACTTGATGGCAACCCACTCATAAGAGAACATCTCACATATATATAATTAGATGAATCCACAAGAAGAGATACCAGATGTGGTAGAATACTGACAGTACAAAGGAATCAGATGATGAGTCTACGTGTGACAAGTTAGCTTTGCCATCAAGTCCAAAGGGGGAGATTATTGGCATTATGAGACAAGTGTTGTCCTTGATGGCAACTCATACAGGTGACAGATCTCAGTGCAATAGGCCAGTAGAAAAGATTGATGATCAGCCTCTTAGAATGGAAGAAAATAAGAGGATCGCAGGTACACAGTTCAAAAGGCGCGGACCCACAGGTTAGCCTAACAAGAAGTGCGGTCATGTCCGCAGGTTGTCCGAACAGAAGGTGCGGACCCCATTGCACACACTTCCATGCAAAGAAAAGCGCACGCACTTGGAAATCCTATGGTGATCCATGGTATCTAGTCCGTGGTATGGTGATCCTATGGTTTTGGTACATGGTTTTGCATCTAAAGTATTGATCCCAAGTATTGTGTTCATAGTATTATGTTGTTATGGTTTTGGACCATGGTATTGTGAAAAGCTTGCCTATAAAAAGGAAAGGAGATCATTTGGAATGATGTAACTCTGGGTTGAATATCTTAAGGTGAGCTAGATCTGAAATACTTGTGATCGGTTGGTGAGAGATTGCTAGATCTGAATGATAGCTAGATCTCAGTAATAGCTAGATCTAAATATCTTCATGGCGCATGATCGGATCTATAGATCTGACAGTCTGGGGTATGCTTGAATACTGAAAAACTATCTATACCCAGGGGACTGCAGGTGCGACGCGGTGCAGGTGCGGATACCCGCAGAGAAGAAGTGTGCGGAGATGCGTATGTAGCCGTAGGACTGCAGGTGCAACACGGTGAAAACGTGGATACCCGCGGAATAGAATAAAGGCACAGTGTGGATACCCGTTGAGAAGAAGTGTGCACAGGTGCGGATACCCGCAGAGCAGCAGAAGGCGTAGTGTGGATACCTGCAGATGTCCAGTGGTGAAGTTGCGGATCCTGCTTGAAATTTGCTTTAACTACCATTTGATTATTCTGGAGGGTTCTGGGTGCATATTTGATGTCTGGTTACTGATATTGAGTTCTGTTAACAGCATGATTATGGTTGAATGGATCAAGCTCTTAATGACTTATCTTTATGTGATCTGATGTACTAGATATAGTTGATATCTCACATATTATCTTGGTGTTTGGGTGATTCAAAAGGTTGATTGATTATGTCCTTCAATGAGGTTAATGGGTCCAATATGAAAATTGGATGAAACGTGGCCCTTCAGATTATGTGTTGTGCTTTAGGTGTATCCAGTATGAAAATTAATGAAACGTGGTACCCGAAGAAGAGAAGATTGTAGGTCGGCACTTACGTACTAGTATCTTAGCTAGTACAAGAGCTAAGGGGGTAGTAGCTCCCTTCTAGTAGGAGTTGAAATCTTTGGAGCATTGTAGCAGGTAGTAGCCTGCGTACTAGTAAATGGATCGGCTAGTACAAGAACTATGGGGGTTGTAGCTATCTGCAGGTAGAAGCCTGCGTACTAGTATAAGACTGCACCAGTACAGAAATATTGTAAAAGGATTTTTTTATTAAGAAGAAGATTGAGATGACTTGCAGCAGGTGGTTTTCACCCACATTTGGTTTCCACCTTATATCATGGTGTTCATGTGTGTGACTTATGTGTGATGATCTATTCTATTTTACTGCACCTATTTACTGTCAATATGATGTTAAGTAGCATATATGAATCTGAATATGGAAATGAAAAAGTTTTATTGATGTGATAATACTAATTCACCCCCCCCTCTCAGTATTATTTCCAACAACAACCTCAAGCAATTCAAAATGGAAATCTACTCTTTTAACAACCAATCACCAACTGGGCAAACCACTAAGATCTACAGAATATTTTAAATGTTATTTAATCACTCTCCTAAGTACCAAATTTCTAAAAATTACATAATAAAGACTCTAAGTACAGTTTCTCTAATGCTAATCCACATGCACACTTCCTATCTAACTGAAATCAATTAAAAAACTTGGTTGAGGTTTGATGGTGGGCCCTTGCCCGGACCCGAGACAAGCTAATTTACCTCAATAACTTTACAGATTATAAACAAATGAATTCATAAGTATAAAATATGACATCACTTATATATTAAAGTCTTCAATAAAACATGAATATCGTAGTTCCAAACACATCTTCCGTATATGCACATATAATTTGTATATGTGCATATAGGGAAGTTACGCATATATGATAGATGCACATATACAGAAAATGTGCACATATAACGAAGTTACTCTTATATGAAATATATAAGCATATACAAAAGATGGATATATAGCAAAGTTACACATATATGGAATATATGTGCATATACATAAGTTGTACATAAGCAATAGATGTGAGCATATACATAAGTTTTGTATATATGGAGGTTATCGTATATGTGTATTACGGAAGTTGCAAACTATTTTTATGTATGCACAACTTTTGTATATGTGCATATACTAATGTTGCACATATATGGAAGCTATGCGCATATACAAAAGTTTTACATATATGGAAGATATATAGAGAGGTTGTGTATATACACAAGATATGTTAATGTGCATATACAGTAGTTACATAGAATTTCAACCTTTGTATAAGCGCAACTTTCGTATATGCACATCTTCTATATATGTGCATATCTTGCGTATATGAATAAATAGATATGCATATATATGGAAGTTGCACATATACAGAAATTGCACATATATGAAAATTGTACATATATGGAGGTTGCATGTATACAATGGTTAAAGTTACACATAAATTATCTATATACGCATCTTCCATATATGTGTAACTTATGTAGATGTGCATCTACCATACATGTGAAAATTCCATATGTGTGCATATACAAAAGTTACACATATACAAAGTTGTGCACAACTTTAACCTATGTACGTACATAGCCTTTGTATATGTGCAACTTCTATATATGCACCACTTCCGTATATACATATATGAATGTTATGCATATACAAAAAGGTATGTGATGCAAAAGATGTGTATATCTTTCGTATATCTGTAACCTTTGTATATGCACATATTTTTCATATATACGTTTATTTTTTATATGTGAATTTCTTCTGTATATGTGCATATTTGGATGTTGCGCATATACAATAGATGTGCATATAAGGAAGATATGCATATATATACAAGTTACGCATATACAGAAGATATGTGCATCTACATAAGTTGTGCACATATGGAGACTGTCGTATATGAATGCTACATAAGTTGTTCACTTCTATATATGCGCAACTTATGTGTATGTGCATATACAAAAATTGTGCACATACAGAAGATATGTGCATATGCAAAAATTGCACATATATAGAAGATATGCATATCTTCCGTATATGCCCAACTTCTATATATGTGCATATTTTCCTTATATGCGCATATATTATTTATATGCATGACTTCCATCTTTTGGACTTGCAAAAGGTGTAAAATAAATATTATGAAAATAGGATTTGTAAATTCTAGAAGACTTGAAGTCTTGGATATGAAAATCCAGGGCTTGTAGATAAACCCTTAGATCTGATGTTTTTGTTGAAAGAAGAAACCCTAGTTCATGCAAGGATGGGATGACATCATGTTGATGATGAGACCCAAAACCCTAACTACTCGTGGTCCCTTATATAATGCAAGATAACCACTTTATTTACTAGCTATGGCCCATTTTTCTAATTCATTTCTCTACATTTTTCTCCAATCCAAAGAACTCTTGAATCCTCATTTATGTCAATATTTTTGCTATGGTTAAAGTATCTTCACTTTCACCGGAATCATCCTTAATTTCACTTGAGGGATATTTGCATGTTTTTCCAAATCATTCTAATATGTAAACTTCCATTGTAATTTAACATCATCTTCGCCTATGATATCGTCACTTATCTTGGTGTATTCTTCTAGTGTCTCTCTTCTTTTGACACAAACTTATGTTGCCTCTCTTTCCTTCATGTGCTCCTTGGGTGCATCTTATGTCTTGCTCTCTATCCTACTCTACTTCTACTACCCAGATTCTATTCTCATCACTCTATCCATTTGTACCTTCCAAATTGCTTGAGGTGACGCATTCTTGCATTAGGGCAAAGTTTTCAGGGTCAAATTCTGCAAATGGGTTATTTTTCCATGCCTTTTTCCAAACAAAGACTCATCAATTTCCATTTTGTTTTCTAAAAATGATGCCCATATTTTATAGGATAAAATTATTTTATCTAAAAATTTCCAAATATTTATAGATTCTATATAAAATCATAAGAAATATGAAGATTTTCACTAAAATATTGCTAAACACTTTACAATTTTCATGTTAGGGACAAGTTAGATTTGCCAAGGTTTCTACGCTTTGTTATAAATTCTCATCCTTAAAACTTTCCATGTCTTGATTTATATCTATCCTCTAATAGCCCTTCTTTTACTCCTTTTAATTCATCTTTATTTATGCTTTCTAATTCATCTCGCCTTCTTATTTCTCCTATCCCCTTAGTATGATGGCTTATGGTACCATTATGTATGTCACCATCTGCATCAAACTTTTTCACATCTTATTCCAATAATATCACTTCCAAGAGCTTTCCTTTTGGTATGGTGAAAAAATGCCTCTCAATTGTGCTTAAAAAAGGTTCTATATTCAGTAACAAACTCTACCATATATTCCTCTTTAACAGGATTGAACCAAAAATCAATTGCATCCATCCACTTGCTATCTAATATCTTGAGTCCTTCAACCATTTATTGATGCCAAATTATATGTTGTTGAGAGAGACATATTGTGTTATTCCCATCTAGTCCTTTTATGCTGTCCTACAATATGCTAATAAATCTAACAAATAATTTTGTTTTTATTATCAAAATATATATTCCTTTGGTTCCACCATTTGGATATGTGTATAATGTTTTATGCTTCTTTCATTGCAAACTCAAATTCCTTTTTGGTAATCCAATCTTGTATCTCCAATTGCAATGTTTTCTATGACAAGCCTTATTTTCTCCTCCAAAAATCTATTTTTTGTGCCAACAATAGAACCAATTATTGGCACTATTATAAGTAGACCATAGGTTTGACGCTCAATCCAATAATAATATATTGTTATTGACATTTTCAACAAGGAAAATTTTAGGGATGGAAACTTATTTTAAAGTTTAGAAACCTTAGTGAATCTTACTAGTCCTTAATATGCAAATTGTAAAATGCTTAGATTTTTTTTTGGTAAAATATCCAAATTTCTAAAGATTTCATATAATATCTATACAATTTTGGTGACATCTAAGGTGAAATTACATTATACTATAAAATTTGGGCAAACCATTTCTGGAAAAAATGAAAATTGTCGAATCTTGATTTTAGAAAAAGCATGGAAAATTCGCCCACTTGTGAATATTAGCCCCTAAAATTTTCCATAATTTTCAATGCCCTAATTAAAAGTAAAGTCTCACCCAAGACACTAATAAGCATATGTAAATAATTAAAGAAATCATAATATGCCATAACCTAACAAAAAAACTTGCAATAATTTACACATTAGAGATGATCAAAATATGAAAGGAAGAATCATATCACACTCATTTCCATTACAATCTCCTTATGGCTCATACAATTATACCCATACGGTATTTCAATCTTTGATTTATTTTCCTTCATACAAAATCTAACTATAGAATAGCCAACCTTGAACATGTACCCAACCCTAGAACTTCTTGCCTCATTTGTATATATAGTACCATATTTTGTAGGATTTTGGCCCTGTTTTTATATATAGTACCTAAAATCCTACAAAATACAGTGCGAACATCCAAAATAATTTTGTAATTTTGAATATTAAAATTAAATGTAAGATCTCATATCCCCAATCCAATATCTTTCTCATGGAAGATGGTCTTCCACCATTGCGAGTGTAGCTATGACATGTAATTCAAGTAGAAGAACAAGACAACTGGCATGAAAGACCCCAAAATGTTCCCTATGTTTACTTTAAATTATAGCAAAAGCTACATACAACTTAAATAGAGATACCATAAGGTTGCTAGGCCTTGGTTAAATCATCTAAGAATTGAAAATGGCCCAACATTATTAATACCATTAAAAATGCTATCACATCTAAACTTGACCAGAAATGGTGGTTGTGATAAAAAAATAGATAAAAAAGGAAAATCAAAATATTGTGAAGATGTGATTAACCACTATCTAGAATATTCAAAGTATCTTTTTATTATATTTGAAAGAGAATAAGACATTTCAATGAAAAAATCATTATCTTTATAATACTAAGAACTTGGAAGATATAAAAACACTTTCTTTTAAAAATGACTTGCCTATCATATTTTAAATTCAAAATTTTATAATAATATAAAGCTTCCTCTACTGAAGATATTAAAGAAACTTCTCTTAATTTTTTTTAAATAAATTAATTAAATATTGAGTATTTTTTTTTGATCAAATACCAAATAACCATACCAAAATTAATCAAAATAAAAACGTTTATTATTAAAATAATTCATGCAAAAAGATAGATTTAATGTTTGCTTTTCACACTCCTTTAATATCATACCATAACAAGAATGGTATTGGATTTGATTTGCATATAGAAAATAATAAATTACCCATAAAAAGAGATATTTTTATTTAGTTTAAATAATGAATTATATGAAACCAATATGGAAACCGTTGGAACATTTAATTTTATAAACCAAAATAATCTTTCCATTTGACATCTGTTTACTGGAATTTTGAAAACCAGAAATGGTTTTCACCGAAGAAATTTTGGGAACTTTTAAAAAGCTGGCAAGTTGGTTCTGCATAATCCCGCATGATTCTGATGGGAAATGACCCGGAATGGCTAAACAGTGGCTAAATGCCCCAGAAAGGGGTTGTCTTGGGGTACTGCATATTCATAGATACGTAGGTAGCTAATAATGGAGATTAAAACGCATCCATTGAAAAGCAGCACAGCAGAGCAGGCCAGACCCTGTGGAAACATTGAAATTGAAAGAACAAAGAAGATGGGATCCTTTTAGAGGACAAATACTTTGCTTGCACCCACAAGTAAATTGCTTCCTAGCTTGCTGACGACTAATGGACCAGAACCAGAAAATAAAATAGTACTCATGGTTGCCCATTTCTGGATGGTCGATTGAGCGCCTTACCACAAGAGAAATCCTAATCTTGCTGGTGATTTAGAGGTGGAAAGAGAAATCTTAATCTTGGCGTATTAGTGCCCTAACGACAAAATCAACAAACGTATCAGACATTGGAAAGAGAATGACAGAGACAATCTGATTTTCCTCCGATCGGGGAATACGGGGACCCTACTCCGCGCACCCAGGTACCAGTTCAAAACCCCGGATCTGGTTTTGTTGCAAACACAAGGAGATCTGCATAGGCGGAGCTTGTAGAGATGAGACGTTTTATGACCTGCACGTTGGAGTGGACCAAAAGCTATTTCAAAGGCCCTGAGCTTCTTCAATGGAGTTACAATGTTTTGAAAATGAGTTGGTGACATTGACATTTAATCTGCATTAACCATTTGATGCGATGAAGTACGAATTATGGAGTTGGCTGAAGTTGAAACCAGCCATGTATGGATATGCATATTAATAAAGTCTTAGTTTTTGCACTGAAAAGTTATGGAAATTCAGGTTATATTTTGAAAAAATTTGGTAGGGATTTTTGTAAATACAATCAAAAAGTGTCAAAATTCATAATTTTTGGTGTTCTGGACACGAATCTATTTCCACTATTAAAAACATGATTTAAATATTGCATCTACAAGATTTCTTGAAATTTTTTTTGCCCAAATTCCAACTATTTTTGACCCTTTAGACAATTCCTCAGCCTCCATAAACTACTCCATTAATAATTGCTACACCAAACTTATTTTTGACCCTTTAGACAATTCCTCAGCCTCCATAAACTACTCCATTAATAATTGCTACACCAAACTAATAATTGGTTTAGTGACTTGTTTTAAGAGTTTCCGAGCCTCCATGAGCAGCGACCCGGGAACCGAGCCTCCATGAGCAGCGACCCGGGAAGACAGAGTGTGGTGAAAGACCTGGCAGTTGAGGGAGGGCCATGAATAAGGATAGGTCGAATCAAACTTTAAATGCCAAGGAAAAGATGGATAGTACACAATTACCACTGTGGTAGTTAATGTTGCAGGAGTTTGAATGCAGAGCGAAGCCTTAAAGAATGCATAGTCTCGCCACTTCCACAGTAACCTCCATGTTGTCCACTATGAAACTGAAATTATCCATCTGTATAGCCAGGTTTCCCATAGATAACTGAAGGCGCTCTATGTAATTCATCTATTCGACGAGTTATCTGGGCGAAGTGCTTCCAAATCCATTTCGTCACTAAGCTTGGCTACAAGAGCCGAGAGGTCGGACATTATCTTTGTGAGGATGGCATGGTGTCGTATGCTTATACTTTTACATAAACCGACAACATTTCCATAGCCTGTGTCTACCTTATATATTTCATGTCTCTGATTAATTCTGCTCAAGTTTAATCCCTTCGCAATGAATGCCAGATGTCTTGTCCCTGCACATTCTTTACTCGAATTTCCATCCTTGCAAGCTTCCCTCTGCATTCAAACTCCTGCAACATTAACTACCCGAGTGATAGTGGTGTATTATATACTACCTTATATATTTCATGTCTCTGATTAATTCTGCTCAAGTTTAATCCCTTCGCATTGAATGCCAGATGTCTTGTCCCTGCACATCCTTTACTCGAATTTCCATCCTTGCAAGCTTCCCTTTGCATTCAAACTCCTGCAACATTAACTGCCCGAGTAATAGTGGTGTATTATATACTCTTTCCTTGATGCGAAGGTTATATGCATTTAACGTTTGAATCAACCTATCCTTAGGCATGACGTAGCCCTCCCTCCACACGGAGCTGGCTATTCTTTCACCACACTCCGGCTTCGTTGGTTGCCACCCAGGCTTGAAATTGACGTCTTGTTCTATCATGCATTTTAGGGTAGGTTAAAATTTGTTAGTGTACTGGAAAGTTCTAAAAGTTCTAAAACACTTAGTCTAACGAGGCAGAGAAGTTGCTTGGAAAGTTATGGGAATTCCGGTTATATTTAAGAAAAATTCGCAAAGATTTTTGTAAATCCAAGCTATAATTATTAAACTTCAAAATTTTAGGTGTCTTACAAATTTTGATGGTGCTCACTCCATTTCCACCATCAAAAACATGATTAAATACTGCCTTTACAAGATTTTTTGCCCAAATTCCGACCACTTTTAGCCGTACCCGCAATTCCTACGCTTCATTAAACCACTCCGTTACAGAACCTTGGAATTATCTATTATATGTGAGGCTGAGGTTACAAAATCTAATCATAATATACACATCGGTGATCGGCCTGCAATGTTTGACTAACAACATTAAATGCAGAGTCGATTTCCTAATTTACTCTGTACCTTTCTTGATTTATGAATCTGCAAAGCTGCACGAATCATAATGCACTATCCATGAGCCAACTGCATAGTACCTACAGACCTAAAGCTACGATGCTACCATTTTTTCAAGTTCTAGGGTTAACAGTACATTATGGGAGTAAGCATCTGCTATACAATATTGAGTTGTAAACTGAGCTTCTAGGTTCAACAAAAAGACTTTAGTTTCTTATTAAAAAATATGAAATAAGAAGATAAACACAAATAGATAAGCTTCCAATATCTACGGAGTTGAAATTAAAGTAAATCTATTACAACAAGGAACTAGATGGATAGATAAGACAGGACAGGGAATCAAAGAGCATTTTTATCTAAATTTCATATTTTGGGAATATTGTAAAATTTGAAAGCGAAAGGCTAGTTACTACTGCAACATTATCTAAAATGGGAGTCAAAGATGGCGAGCTGCAGGAAAAAGTAACTAGATGGATGGATAAGACTGCTACAACATTATCTGAAACTGGTGTCAAAGATGACGAGCTGCAGGAAAAAGTAACTAGATGGATTGATAAAATACAACTGAAGTAAAAAATGGTAAGAGCTGGATGTGATTTTGAATATTTTAATATTAATTTCAGAATTTGGAAATATTTTAGAATTTGAGTATTTTTATCTTAATTTCAAAATTTCAAAATGTTCTAAAATTTGAATGAAAAAATTAGACCAAACAATTAATTTTAATGTTAGTGCTATTTATCAAATTCTAAAATATTGAGAATCAAATTCAAAGTTAACCTAGGTTGATGAACTCTGTCAAGCTAGGGAGATCGATCAGTGTGTTCTCGTTTCAGGTATTCAAGCACTGTTCATTGGACTTTGTCTAGACGACTTCGTAACAAAAAACAGATTCATGCCTATATTTCATTCTTAATAACCTTGCATTCCTGAGAAGCAAGTAGGCTTTCATTCTGATTGGATTGTTTCGTTTGTTGCAGAGGAACATTGTGAATAGATTTGAAAATTAGTCCATCTTTTTTATCCGATCGAATTATTATTTATCAAAGTCAATTGGCCGGAGATTTCAACGTAATTTGAGATATGAGATTAATAGAGGTTAATATGCCCAGAGATGTAAATGCTGCCAGATTTATATGAATCTGAATTTCGCTAGGGAGATTGGTGTGTCAAGAAATGTACACACTACCAGAGTTTTATGAATGTAAATATCTGAGTTTGCGAGATTGTTCTTGCTGATTTATACGGTAGGGATCTAGTTGCAGCAGAGATGCTTTATAGAAGTTTTAAAATAATAGGATTCTCCAGTAACTGTAAATTTTAAAAGGAATAGAAGTCTCCACTTACCACATTTTTAAGGCAAAGCATGGTATATTTTTATATATATCTACTTGTGATAGCACATTATCCAGTTGAGTTTTATTCATTGTGGTCGAGTAAAGTTTTGGCAAGAATTTATTGAAATCACAAGTTTGATAAGTAATCTCTACACAATCGAAATGTCCCATATGTTTTTTCAAAGTGCTGAATCCATATGTATACATGTACAGTCAAATTTAAATAATACAAATCAAAGATTTCACTTCAAAATTTTCCATCAAATTCCTAAATTCCAACATTCAAAAATCCAAAAATTTACACTAAAAACAACTCCTTAAATAACCTTAAACTTAAAAACAACTCCTTACATACGGCAAGCATCTGAGTACCGAAGGCATCTCATTATTAAAACCTGTTGCCGGATTGTATTTATTATTAGTTCCAGGAAAACAGTAACACTAATATTGGAGGCCTATTTTATCTATCCAGAGCTGAGATTTGGCAAATAACTAGCGGGTTCGCTGTTATGGCCAGATCTGGCAGGCAGATAAATTGCCTACATGGAATCTGTCAATTTATTGGCCCTTGGAACAGCATGCAATGCAGCCTCTCTCATCCAAATAACAGCATCTCTTGCATCCCGACACATAGTGCAAACTCCTTGGGGGCACCACCGGCCCTGCACATAATATACATATCAAACTAATTTTAGAATCACTAGAAAACCCAACGCAGATCTTCTGCAAGATATGGCTTTCTTGAAAAACAGGAAATTTTTTTGTAGAGATGAGTGATAAAATCTGTGGGAATAATGAATTTAGGATTATTTTACCTGGTGGCGTCCCCATTGTCTGGGCTTCTTTCTTGATTTCAACGGCATGATCATCCTCTGTAGCTGTGACAGGAGATAGCAGAAGGAAGGCAAAAACACAAATGCCCAAAACTAGCACGATCTTGGAAGCCATTATTCACAAATTTCTGAATTAGATAGATAGATAGATGAATCTGAATCAGATAGATGATGGAGATGAGAAGAGAAGAGGGGTTGAGAGTATATATAGAGGAAAGGCCAGAGTGAGTACAGAGGTGTGAGGTATTAAATATAATACTGTGGATTTGAATACAGGAGGCAATCAGATAAGAGTCAAAGATGGCTGGCAAGATGACAGACAACTGGACAAGGGATAACATGGAATTGCGTAAGTTGAATGTGGAGTCATATATTCATCAGCATACCTAATTTGGATAGGGTCATTTTGTCTTTAGCTGGGGCCAGGACCAGTACTAAGCACCTCGTAGGGTGCATTGTCGGTTGCAGCCAAATTCACGAATATAAAATTGAAGTCAACAAAGTCGAGCCAAATGACTTACAATTTTTTTTAACGTAAGGAAGGAAAGCACGTGGAAAGAATGATACATCATATTCATCCTCTTACTTTATATGGAAAACGCTCCAAGAGTACGGATATCGATTTAGTGCAATGTGCATTTTAGTCATTTTATGTTTTTAGGTATTTTTGTTTTGTGTGCTGATATAATTCGTAATTTTTTATTATTTAGAATTTTGTATGAAATATATAAATACAATTTAGTATTTAAAAAAATTAACATAATAACTTTTATTTTAGATTGGATATTTTTGTGATTCATGATATAAATTAAGGTCTTTTTGAGAAATTGCATAATTATTTTGGAATTTTTATCTAAGTTCATCTCGAGGACAAGGATGAGAAGCAAAATCAACATGCCATTAATTTATATTAGAGATGTATTGGTAAATTTCCAGGGTTCCAGACAAATAAATGCAAAGATTCCTTAAGGGTTAAAAACAATATATTCAATAAATATAACTAGGTATTTGAATATAATTATTGTTAAAAAGGTAATCTTTTATAACTAATATGGTAATAGTTTACATTCATATTTACATGTATATAGGGACTTCCAATAGGAAATCTAATTGTGTATTGTTTTCTTACTTTTATTTCTGGGCCTTTATGTACTCATTTCAATGGATATGGGTTTGGACGATCACAAATATCCAACCTCAATTTATTGACTAGTTCTACTTCAATGAGATTTGTTTATGACCCTAAATCGAACAAAACATTAATTTTTGTGTTCTTGACTTGTATTTCTATGTGGAAAAGCTTAGCCATTTCCTTCTCTTCTTGTTGCTGAAGCCTACTCAGATTCGCGTTATTCTCCACTGATGTACAAACAATATTATCATCCATATCAAAGTTGCTTTCAACCTTGTTGCTTGAATCAATGACAATGATATTTTTCTCATTTGCATTTTTCTTTTTGTTCTTCGACTTAAGTTTTGGATGTAGCTTCCAACACTTATCCTTTGTAACTTTCAAGACTTCATCAATTCTAGTTCATGCAATTTATAATTCCCTAAGGGACCACAGTTTTGGTGAGCTAGTAAAATTCCATTGGTCGAAAATACCTTTGTGTCATGCAATAGGACTCTTTGCACCTGTGCCTTCATGGTGTGGAGAGGCATGCTTGGAAGGTTGAACATGCACCTTACTTCTCATAGTAGCACCCTAGTTTTTCGACTAAGGTGCTTCTAGGTTGACAACTAAGAACCAAATCTAACATCACGAAACTCCAATAAAATCCTTTGTGAAACAAAACATAAATCGAAAGAACCCCCCCACCACTTGAATGCATGTGTAGGGTGTAGTAAACCCAAGGGGATGGCTACCATGAACAAACAACCAACAAGAAAATAAAACCAAGCAAGTTGGACCTAGTGGAGTTCAAAGAATAAAAGAAAGCAAGTAATGACCACCTTTGGCTAGTAACTAGGCAACAAAGTAAAGAGACATAATGCCTAAAGGAAAAGAAAAAAATAGCCAAAAAAAAAGATATACGGGGTTAGTAACAAAGGAACTACATTGTGATGATGTTTACCTAGAACAATGTCAAATAAAACCAACCTTCCCATTTATATTAATCATTGCCTCAATACATTGTTAAAATAAGCTAATTACTCCCGCATGAGGAGTTGGCTAAAGTTAGAGAGTCAGTTAGCTGAGTGTTGAGTGTTAAAGTGTTGAGCGTTGAGTCAGGTCGAGTTAAGTGATAGACGACTTTTAGTGTGTAGTTGCATGTTAAGATATTTTAGGCACGTCGCTAGTCGAAAAGGTTTAAATACCCTTCACTGGGTTCATTGTAAGAATCAAGTTTTTGTGTGATCAATAGAAGAGCTGCAACTCATGTGATTTGTGTGTGATTTTGTGTTGTGTCTCCTTTGCCTTTCCAACAAATTGGTATCAGAGCAAGGTTACAAAGAGTCACGGAAAGCAGATTAGCAACGGTTAGTTCATTAACGTGAAAGGCATTAACACACAACTAGTTTAAACGATACCGAGCATTAGCGTGGAGAAGTCAATTAGCGTGGAAGCCTTAGCGTAGTACCAAAGTTCGTTATCTGACTTCTTAACATGAAAGAACAAAGTGTTGGTGAAAGGTCTTTTCATAAATCCTTTTAAAAGATTCTTGAATTTTGAAGAGTGTATTATTAAGGTTTTTTATAAAGCCATTTTAATAAGTTTTTTTTTTTTTTTAAGAGAGATCTTTATTTATAAAAGGGTCTTGAGAATAAAAAAAGATTTTTTTGGGTTTTCTTTTTAATAAAAACAAATTTTGGAATTTATTAGAAAGGAGAAATTTTAGGGTTTTTTAAAGATAAATTTTTGAAGAAAGATAACTTTCTTGAATTTCCAGCCCAAGTTCTCATCGTTTACATGGAAGGATTATGCTGTGTGGGCCATTAAGATGGTGACCACACTGCAGGCACATGATGTTTGGGATTATGTCCATTTTGGGTTTTCATAATGTAAGAATGAAGCATAAGAACAAGCTCTCACTAATGCAGGGAGGGAACTATGGAAGAAAGACAAAGAGAAGAATGCACAAGCGTTGGAACTTATCCAACAGGGAGTGGATTGAGCAGTGTTCTAGAATATTTTGATCACGTCTTGAGCAAAGGAAGAATGGGATACTTTGGTGACAAATTATAAAGGTATGGTCAAAGTCAATATTGTTAAGTTGCAGAATATTAGGAGAGATTTTGAAAGTCTATAGATGAAGGAGACATAGGACATCGGTTATTTCATGAATCGGGTCATAACTGTCATAAATTAGTTAAAAATTTATGGTGAAGATATTAAAGTTCAAACAGTGGTTGAGAAGGTCCTTGGATCTTTATCTACCAAATTTGATGTTGTGGTGGCAGCTATAGAAAAAGCCAAATATTTAACATCATTCACAGTTGATGAGTTGATGGCATCACTTCTATCACATGAGGCAAGGATAGATAGAAATAGGGATTCCACTTTAAAAATCTCTTTCAAAAGACATGTTTCTATTTCAAGAGATAGAGGTCGGGGCAGAAGTAGACCGAGAGGTAGAGGACGAGGTGGAAGATATGGTGGTTAGAGAAATGGCCTAGAAGAACATGAACATGAAAGTGGAAGAAACTGTAGAAACTTCAGAAATAATCAAAGGTGAGATGTTATTATTGAAATAAATTTGGTCATTGTGCTCGTGATTGCAGGAAGAAGATAGTTGATCAAGGGAATCAGAGATCTAATGTCACTACAGAGAGTACTAACTCCATGTTCCTAGCTTCTCATACCATGCATGAACCTTCTGATAATGTATGGCTATTGGATAGTGGTTGCAGTAACCACATGATAGGCAACAAGAATTTGGTTACAAATTTGGATCAATCTGTGAAAATAGAGGTGAAGTTGGGGATTGACAACACTGCATATGTAGATGATTAAGGAGTGGCCAACATTTTGACCAGGTAGGGGGAGCCGAAGATAATATTAGAGGTATATTATGTTCTTAGTCTCAAACATAATTTGACAAGTGTTGGTCAATTGACAAAGAAAGGAAACAGAGTTATGTTTCAAGGTCAAGAATATGTTATATATGACAAGCCCCCAAGCAAGTAGTTGATAGTGAAGGTGCAGATGATGAGGAGCAAACTCTTTCATCTAATTATGAATTACAATGATCAGGTCAGTTCTTTTATAATTGCATGTTCTAATGATTATTGGCTATGACACTTTCGATTTGGACACTTGCACTTTTTTTATTTAATATTGTTGCAGTAGAAACAGATGGTCAAAGGATTACCTCCCATCAAAGAACCCGCTAGTACTTGTGAGTGATACATCTTGGGAAAGCAACACCATGAAAGTTTTCCAAAGGGATTTTCATACTGAGCAAAGAAACTTCTTGAGCCAGTACATATAGATTTATGTGGACCTATAAGGACACAGTCGATTGGTGGAAGTAGTTACTTCCTCACTTTCATTTATGACTATAACAAAAAGACTTGGGTTTACTTCTTGAAGCAGAAGTCTAAAACTTTTGCAAGGTTTAAAGATTCAAAGCCTTAGCAGAGAACCAAAGCGATTGATAGATCAAGGTATTGAGGTCACATCGTGGTGGAGAATATGATTCAGAGGCATTCATGATTGCTATAAACAACATGGAATCAAAAGTCATTTTACAACCAGGTACACACTGCAACATAATCGTGTAGTAGTGAGAAAGAACAAGACAATTATGAACATGGCAAGAAACATGTTAAAAGGCAAAAACTTGTCTAATGAGTATTGGGTAGAAGTAGTTGCATGTGATATTTATGTGATCAACAGATCTCCTACAAAGAGTGTGAAGAACAGAGTACCAAAAAAAAAGCACGAACATGTATATATTGTAGCATATATCATCTACGAGTGTCTGTATGTGTAGCTTATGCACATGTGCCTAAGGAGCAAAGAGGAAAATTGGATGATAAAAGTGAATGATCTGATAATCACCCTATGAGTGACCTCAGTTAAAGATTTATTAAATGAAGGTATTACAGACTCATATGTTGGTGTGTGTGTCTATGTTATTTAAGCAACGGATCGATCAGATTGAAAATACACAGACACTTGAAATGGAAAAAAGCAGAGAAACAAAGTAAGAAAATATAAGAACATAAGAGTTTAATAAGGAGTTCACCCTGTCCCCCAGGGCTACATCTCCGATCCAGCTTTCAATGGTGGCCTTCTTTTATTGTGTCTTGAAGCAGAGAATTACAATGAAGGAGCTCAACATGAGTCTCCTGAAAATAGATTGGCTTGGCAGGGTGGTTCTTGGATTCGCCAAGCCATTGGAGTACACAGAATCTCTTCCTTGCCAGCTCTTTAACCTCTCTGGTCTGACAGATCCTCTCACGGATGGCTTGAATCTCTCAAGATCTCTGGTGCTCGACGTTTCCCTTGGTCAGCTCAGCCCTCTGCCTTATTTTTGCTTTTTGCTTCATTGGTTCTCGTCTTTTCTAGTTTTTGTCTTCCTCTCTGGGTGTGTGTTTTCTATTCTCTGCTTATGGCTTTAAATCATTCGAGCTCGTGGCAGTTCGTTTCTTCTTCTGCCTCCATCGATTTTCCTGCTTGTAGCTGCGCTTGGAGTTCCCTATTCTTGGCGTCATCATCAGACTCATAGGGATGGGCATTCGTCCTCCTGCGAACTATGCCATCTTGCCTCGTCGGTTCGTTTCTTCAATTACATTATGGGATGAGTCATTTGCCACTGTAGCGGTCAATTTAGACTTCAAAATCTTCTAAATTGCGGATTATTCCCTCTTCAATTTCATCTTCTCCATCGGGCGCGATCTCAGCCGTTAGATTTGGAGCCCCCAGATCCGATGTCGTTCACTCGTCCTGCGTGGTTGACTAGCTCGACTATTAACACGCGATGAGCACAATTTTCTCTCTCCTTCACCTGCCACACATTGGGCATTGAGTGGAATCGTTCCTTTTCCATCAAAACTACTTATTGCCCATGGACGCCCCTGATCAATATTTCCAGTTTGTGAGCGGGTCCCGCCGTTAGTTCTTAGCCTTTTATCCCACGGTTTTCCAGGCTTTCATGTGACCGAGTGCTCGGGGCTTCTCTATTTTGAGGTTTTTCACACAACGATGATCACGCATCAAAAACTGCCTCTGTTTCCTGATCCGGGTCTCCCAGGGGCTAATTTTGCCTCCCGCGTAGTCTCCATGGGCCTCTGTCAGCGTGGTTTGACCAAGGTCCTCATCGTTCCATGGTGGCTGGCATTGCCACTGGTTTAGAGGGGTTCTTGATCATTGTTTTAAATCCTTTGAAGTCTGTCCCGACCTGGTACAGCCATGGCTCTGTTAATATTTCTTTATGAATCCAATTTGGATCACGGCCTTCCCACTGAAAAGCTTTTGGACCACCAAAAGTTGGTTTTCTTTCAAGCATCGACTAAGTGAGGGTACTGTTGTCTCACTTGCCTAATCTCAATCCACTTTGCACTGCTCGACTTCGAACCTTTGAGTCCAATTCTGAGGTACTCAACATCTCCTTTGCGCGTTGTCCTCACCTTCCTATCCAAGACTGTGTCTTCCTGCAATTCATTAAGATATTCAGGTAGCAAGTCATCAATAGAAGGCAATTGACTTTGCTCTTTAGGATCCTCAATCATTGAGGGTTCAAATAATCTCAAGCAATCTGCATTTACGACTTAGTAGATGTGCATGTAAGTTGGTAGATCAAGGCAAAAAGTATTTTCACCAATCTTCTCAAGTATCCTAAAAGGTCCATACTTGATAGGCTTTAACTTTTTACCTTCACCTTGCATCCTGTCCTTGTTAATATACAGCCAGACTTGGTCACCAACTGAAAACTATGCTCCATTCGATGCTTGTCATGCCTAGCCTTGTATCTGTCTTGGCTCTTTTCTAGTTGTTCCTGTAATGCTTGGTGGATCTCCTCGATCTGTTTAATGAACCTAGTTTCCTTGTCCACATCACTATGTCCATCAACCATGGTATCTTTACCAAAGACAAAATCCAAAGGAGACCTTGGTATGAAACCAAAATGGGTTTCAAAAGGAGATCTCTATGTAGAAGAGTGTTTTGCTCTATTGTAAGCATGTTGCACATAACACAAATGTTCATTCCAAAGCTTAGGATGTTTGTTGCAATATCCTTTGAGTAACTGGATCACTATCTTGTTAACTACTTCTGTCTAGCCATCGGTTTGTGGATGAAAAGTTGTGCTTTTCTTCAGTTGGATGTCCATCAACTCCCACAAACTTGACCAAAACTTCCCCACAAATCAGGTGTCTCGATAAGAAACAATAGAAGTGGGTAATCCAAAATGAACCCATACATGTTCAAAGAATAGTTTAGCAGTTTGTTCAGCTGTAATCTGTTTATTACAAGGTATCAAATACACATTTTGCTAAATCTATCCACAACCACATATAGATAATCATGACCTTTTCTAGACTTAGGCAGTCCTCCAACAAAATCCATGGAAACACTTTCCCAAGGGTGAGAAAGAACTGTTAATAGAGTGTACAAGCCTAGTTTTCTATTGCTAAGCTTGCTTTTAGCACACATAGTACACCCTCTTACATATCTAGAAACGATCTCATTCATTTTTGGCCAATAACAAAATCTTTGCAGCTGTGCAACTATTTTACTTACCCCAAAGTGACTTGATATCAGAGAAGTGTGTGCTTCTCTAATTATCTTTACTCTCTCTGTTTGTGGAATGCAAAGTTTCCCACAGTGATATAAGAGTCGGTCCTTTACATGATAATCCAATTCTTCTACTTTCTTGCCTCGACTCAAAGTTGCATATACATCTTTAAAGTCTATATCTTGAGCATATTGTTCAATGTAGCTTTCATGTAGTACAAAATTATGCTTAAGTATA
>APFE030943644.1:45119-68885 GCA_000404065.3 Pinus taeda | reverse complement strand
TAAAGTCTATATCTTGAGCATATTGTTCAATGTAGCTTTCATGTAGTACAAAATTATGCTTAAGTATAGTAGATGCATTTATAATGGGTCTAGATAACATGTTTGCAACTTTTTTATGTATGCCCTTTTTATATCTAATGACTAAGTGAAATTGTTGTAGAAAGCCCATCCATCTGTAGTGTCTTGATTGCTGCAACTTAGTTTGGGAGTGTAGATATTGAAGTGGTTGATGATCAGTATGTATTATTGTCTCTTTTCCCATTAAGTAATGATTCCACTTTTTCACACTTTGAACTAATGCACACAATTCTTTATCATATGTAGGATAGTTAACTACTGTAGGATTAAAAGTCTCGGAATGATAACGTATGGGTTTACCGTGCTGTGTCAACATTGCTCCCATGGCATAGTCACTGGCATCTGTTTGGATCTCAAACGGTCTTTGTAGATCAGGGAGTGCTAGTATAGGTGTTGTACTAATCTTTTCTTTCAAGGTGTCGAAGGCTTTCTGATGTTTGCCTCTCCACTAAAACACATTGTTCAACCCTGTCAAAGCATGTAAGGGAGATGCAATTGAGGAAAAAATAGAAATGAACTTCCTCCATATTGTGCTGCTCCTAAGTAGCTTCTCATTTCTGTAGCAGATGTGGGTTTAGGCCAGTTTACAATGACTGCCACTTTAGAGGGATCTATTTTCAATTCACCACCCCCTGCTATATGACCCAAATAATTTAGAGATGTTCTGCCAAATTCACATTTTGAGAGTTTAACATAAATTTTTTCTCTCTTCAAAACATCTAATGTCTACTTAACATGCTTTAATTGTTCTTCCCACGTTTTACTAAAAATCAGAATGTCATCCAGATACACAAAAACAAAATCATCAAGAAACGGCCTCAGTACATCATTCATTAATCTCATGAAAGTAGCATGGGCATTGGTCAAGCCAAAAGGCACAACCAGCCACTCATACAATCCCTGCTTTGTTTTGAAAGCAGTGTTCTATGCATCTTGCTCTGCAACTTTGACCTGATGGTATCCACTGTGTAAATCTAGCTTGGTGAAATAAATAGCTTCCTTCAATTGATCTAAAAGATCATCTATGCAAGGAAGGGGATAACGATTTTTTATTGTTATCTTATTCAATGCTTGGTAGTAAATGCACATTCTCCACGAGGCATCTTTCTTTCTCACCAAAACGATTGGTGACCCACATGGTGATATGCTAGGCCTGATGAACCCCTTCTCGAGCAACTCCTACATCTGCTTCTTGATTTCAAAATTCTCTAAAGTAGACAACCTATACATTCCAATGTTAAGCAATGGAACATCTTACTACAAAATTATATCATGTACTATTTCTTTCTTGGGTGGCAAACCTTTAGGTTCCTGAAACAGGACATCATACTCTGAAACAATCTTTTCTATATCAGCTTGTTGCTTAGAATTACAACCCTTAAATACATTGGTTTTATCAGGTTTCTTTTCCTTTACAACCATTAGTAAGAATTGTTTTCATGAATTTATCATTCTTTTCATCTGCCCTGAGTTTATGAGTGTATAATTATTCTTGAGCTTGTGAGCTCTCACAAAGTATTCGATTCCATATTTAACAAGTAGATAGTCGTTCTCAATTGTATAGAAAATAGCTTTTCTATCATACAAGTAAGGACTTCCTAAAACAATTCCACATATATCCAAAGGAATTATGTCTAACTCAACCTCATCTACAAATGCTGACCCAAAAGAAAACTTGAGTTTGCACTGTCTAGTCACTTGTAGTTGTCCTTTATCATTCAACCATCTTAATGGGTATGGTTTCTTGTGCGGTGTGGTTGCTAATCACAATTTCTTTACAATTGCTTCAGAAATAAAATTTACCTGTGAGCCACAATCAAACAAAGTATCAATCTTTTGATGTTTGGAAATAACTCGAATATGGAAAAGCTCATGTCTTTTCTCTCACGTTCTTCATCAATAATAGTTTGAGCAGAATTACTAGTAGATGCTTCAGAATTCTTACCTTTTATACCTGTGGCTGCAATGGTTGTTTCATCTCCCGAGTCTGACCCCAAGTCTTTCTGAATAGCTATAGTAGTCTTCTTCTTCTTGCCCTCAGACTTCTTAGGTCTTAGCTCTGGATGCAGAATCCAACAGTGCTCATCATCATGCCCCTCCTTTTTATAGTGAGTGCATGAAGCTTTGCTTTTCTGTGCAGTGTTAGCCTTCCTTGCTTTCCACTTCTACCTTTTTTCTCCTTGCTCTTGCTTGCAGTGGGTTGGGATGGTCCCCCAACTTCTAGATTTCCATTCTATCCTCTAGCTTCTAGATGAGTAGCTTGTATAGATACCTCATCTATACTAGTGGGACTAAACATGAGGATGGTATGCCTCATGTAGCTGTGTAGGCCACCAATGTACTTCAAAAGAGTCTCTGGTGAGTCTAATGAGATCCCTAGAATCAATGCTCTCTTTCTAAATTCTTGAGTGTACCCTTGCACACTTTGCCCTTTCAACTGCCAGAGAGTTTGCCAACTCATCATGGCTTCTTGCATGTAGGCCAATGGATAGAACTGCTTCTTGATGGCAAAAACAAATTCACTCCAGACAGAGATAGTCTTACCATGTCTTTTCATGTCAGCTTGGGTTCTGCCTTCCCACCAAACCAAGGCAGTTCCTCCTAGGCATAGGCTTGCCAGCTGAATTTTTCTCTTGTCTGAGTCGATGTTCTGAACTCTGCAATACACATCAATTTGTCTAATACAATTGTCCAACTTTTCAGCATTTAACTCTCCATCATATATAAGCAAATCAAATTTAACATCTAGCTTAATCAAAGATGCTTTCTTATTATGCACAGGGCTATTAGGAGGTGTGAGAAAGCTTTCCTCTTTCCCTTTTCCTTTTGAGTGGTCATGGGAATGAGACTCATCTTCTTCTTTGTCTTGTTTAGAACTTGATGAATCTTCATCCTTATGCTTTCTAAAGTCCCTATGCATTTCTTCTACCATAGACTTTATGGCTAAGAAACTTTCTATTAATTGAGGGTTTAGCCCGACAGAACCTTCCTCTGACATTGTCTTTCGAGGATAGACTCTCCCAATTTCAAGATTAGTTTCAACCAACTCTCCTTGACCTAATTTGAGCTTTGATCTAGTGAGCATTCAACAGCTAAACCAACACAAGCTTGTCTAACCTTAAAACCTAAATCTCTGATACCACTTGATCTGATATTCACCCTATGAGTGACATCAGTTAAGAATTATTAATTGGAGGTATTACAAACTCATGTGTTGGTGTGTCTGAGTTATTTAAGCAACGGATTGATCAGATTGCAAATACATAGACACTTAAAAATGGAAAACAACAGAGAAATACAGTAAGAAAATACAAGAACACAAGAAATTAATAAGGAGTTCACCCTATCCTCCAGGGCTACATCTCCGGTCCAGCTTCAATGGTGACCTTCTTTTATTATGTCTTGAAGCAGAGAATTACAATGAAGGAACTCAATATGAGTCTCCTGAAAATAGATTGGCTTGGTAGGGTGGTTCTTGGATTCCCCAAACCACTCGAGTACACAGACTCTCTTCCTTACCAGCTCTTTGACCTCTATAGTCTGATAGATCCTCTCAGGGATGGCTTGAATCTCTCAATCTCTTTGGTGCTTAACGCTGCCTTTGGTCAGCTTGGCCCTTTGTCTTATACTTTTTTCTCCACTGGTTCTTTTCTCTTCTCTCTCTTTTGTCTTTGATGTTCCATCTTTCGATTCCTGACTCCTGCCATATGTCTGGTCTGTACATGGCTTTAAAGCCATTTGAGCTCATGGCGATTCGATTCCTCTTCCGCCTTCATCAGATCGCCTACTTGCAGTTGTGCTTGGAATTCCCTATTTCAGCGCCATCATCAGGCTCTCAGGGATGGCCACTTGTCCTCCTGCGAACTGCGCCAGCCTGCTTCGTTGGTTCAATTCTTAGGTTACGTAGTGGAATGAGTCTTCTGCCACCTTGGTGGTCAAAGCAGACCTCAAGTTATTCTAAATCACATCTTAACCCTTTGTCAATTTCGTCTTCTCCATCGGGCACGATCTCAGCCATTAGATCTGGAGCCCCCAGATCCAATGCCATTCACTCGTCCCGCGCAGTTGACTAGGTTGACCATTAGCGCACGATGAGCAGTAGTTTTCTCTCCTCCACTTGCCACGAGTCGGGCATTGAGTCGAATCGCTCCTTTTTCATCAAAATTGCTTACCACCCATGGATGACCCCCAATACTGCCATTTTTGGAGCAGGTCCCGCCTTTAGCACTTAGCCTTTTGTCCCATGGTTTTCCCGGCTCCAAAGCGACCAAGTGTTCGGGGCTTCTCCATTTTGAGGTTTTTCGCACAGTGATGCACGATTATTGCTAAGCGCTATTCATGCATCAAAAACTCCCTCTGTTTCCCGATTTGAGCCTCCCAGGGGCTAATTTCGCCTCCCACACAGTCTCCATGCGCCTCGGTCAGTGCGCTTTGACCGAGGTCCTCGTCGTTCCACGTTGGCTGGCACTACCACTGTTTTAGAGGTGTTTTTGATTATTGTTTTAAATTCTTTGAAGTTTGTCCCGACCTCGTACAACCATGGCTCTGTTAATCATTCTTTATGGATCCAATTCGGCTTAGTGGGAGAGTTGGTCATTGCCATGGAGTCGCGCCATGACAGTCGATGGTTCAAATTATGGGGGGACCTCTACTTGAAAGCTCAATGCTTTATAAGGGTCCCAAAAAAATGACACATCATCTGGTCAGTTATATTTCGGGGAGAGTCTCAAGTTAATAGTTGAGTGTCGAGAGGGTCCTAGAGCTGCACCCCATTAGTCAGCAAACAAAAAATTAATGAAAATAAAATATAGTATATGATAATCTTATTACCCTATTCCTCAATGTGAAATGAAGGGGTAGGGTATGTTACAGGGTGGTGTCAGAGCATTCAGGTTCAATATTTGGAATGGATGGGCTCTGTTACTAGCAAGTGAGGAAGTTTTATTAAGTAATTATAGGCTACATAGTCATTATGGACTCTGTTTGTTGTTTGTTAATGAATTGTGCTAAGGTAAGTTAGAGGAGGACTAAAAACTCAATGGGAGAATGATTGTGACTATGAATATATTGTTTTCACTGATTATGCACCAATTGCACCATTGTATGACTATACAACATATGATTTGTAAATGGATTTTACATTAACATGGTTGTTTTGTTACCATAGGAACCCTCGTGACATATCCATGAATGCAAGCTCATGATCTTGATTTTGTGTTTAAATGTTGTTTTAAAATGTATAATAATGTGTTTGATTGACATCACATCAAAAGTAGCATAACATAGAAAATATACAGTGATGAGAATCAGAATGGTCGAATATAGTTCGATCAATCCCAACATGGAAGTGATGGAGTTAGAACCAATGAAGAAGAGAGCTCAGTGGGGCAAGGGGACAGGAATAAATCCCCAAATTGGATGGACACCCTGAGAAGCCTTTAGGATGAGGTGAGGAGCTTTATGGTTCATAATGACATGCTAGTGAGAGCCCAAGAAAGGCAAGCTGAGATCAACACATTCATCCTCCAAAGTCTCTTGGACTAGCAGAGGAAATAGAAATCTGAAATGAGGACCAATCAGAGAGATAGAAAAGCCTTTGTGAGTCAAAAGAAAACACCAACAGGTCGGATGGTAGTATATCTAGAAAGAGGCCCAATAATGGAAGCGAGGACATTGTATCAGGGGCAGAACCTTTGAGTACTCCAGGAGGAAGGGCTCGGACATAGGTGCATTTCTTGACCAAACCATCTAGTTCTGCTACCTGGAGTGTTAAAATTGGCAACCTGCACCAAAATCCACATGGATCATCTTATTTATGACTGTTGATATTTTTTATTGGATTCCTCTCTCCGAAAGGTGTAGGATTAATCTAAAGATCATTCGCTTTTGACATTTACAAATAAGGTTATGAATGTATTTTGATTATGGACAAATTGTCAAGGTCGACCAGCAAACTCATGTAGGCTCAGAATTCCAATAGTCACTTATATTCATCCTCAACATTAGCCTATAAATACATGATTCCTCATCCTCATTTGGACATCACTCATTTTTACACAATATTTTTTCAGGCCTCCTACACTTCCATGTGTCATACCCCGAAGTTCCTGAATCTTGGAAATCATGCAGTGTACCCATCCTTATATGTAGTTAAAATCCTCCCTGAAACACCGATGGAAACATGCCTTGAGTCTTCCCTAAAGTAGTAACCTCTAAAACCTTGATTTCAGGATCAGCGGGACTGTGACACAAGCAACTAGTTCTTATGGCGAGTTGCACTATACTGTCCTCGCGCTTCCAACGTGCTTTTTACTTGGATACTCATGTTGATCCCTAAAAGGAAAGTTTTCCAAAATAAGACAAGAAGATTCGTGATTTAGAAGCTTCCAAAATGACAAGATGGAGGTTGTTTGGTGTGGATGTGGTCAAATTCTCCCAATATTTGCCTTTGATCTTATCCCTATGAGCTACCTCCTTGAGATGAGGGTCTTCCCCTATCTTTGGAGAGATCCTAACTCCCTCTCCTTACCTATGTATTCATCCTCTCACATTCCCAAATGGTTGGTATCTGATTATTTACACCCTTATGCTGAGATAGTACCTACATGAACCTCATTTGGCTTGGAGAAGGAGTGCCTAGAGAGCTTGAGCTTGGACTTGGACATTCACTCAAGGAGGGCTTATTGACATCAAGGCTTGGTTGTATGCTTCCTCCTTTATTTCATTAATATATACAAGTGTTGGTTCACTTTCCATAAAAGTTTGTGTTAATGCATCATTTATTTGAATGCTCCTTGATCTGTTAAGTGTACGTGTATGCTTTATTGTGTCTTTTATCTCTTGTGTAGGTATTCAAATGATGTGAGCAGTAGAGTTGAGCCTGAAGATCGAGCGATTGAAATCTTCAACAAAGGAGTACATTATAGCATTAGAATGAGGTAGGCGATCTTCCTCTTCTCTCATTTCTATTGTAATTTAGTAAAATGTCTTGTAGTTTGTCATGTAGGTTTCTAGTCCCACTCATTGGGCTAGAGGGATCATCTCTGTCTGGAGAGACGATTTTCCTAGAAATAAAATGGCGACCCCATCATGTCCCTTTTCGTAAGTTTTCTCTTGAATCCAAAAAGGTAGAAAACAATATTCGAAAGAACCTCTTGACCATATCAACCAAGGTGTAACTTTTTCGTAAATAGTCAATCGCAGCCCAAAAAAGGGGTCAATGTATACTGAGATGACATCAATTCATTTAATTCAATGAGTTTGAAAAGATGAGTACTCAACAATCTTTTCATATTTCAAGAGTCAGAAAAGAGCTTAAAGATGACTCCAGGGGGGTTCCTTTTTCGTTTATTTTTAATGAGTTCGAAAAAGAGATAAAACAAAAACTAGTTGAATCAATAAAAAATGATCACTATAACCACCGAAAAGAACCTGTAACTGCACAAAGACAACCACACCTCACTGATATCGAGGAAAATAATAAAATATTATCAAAAATGTATTTAAAAACTTTTAAATAGACAAAAAGTGAAAACATTTTTACTATTTCACTTGGAGTAAATTGGAGAGTGCATTTTATCCTATTTTCCTTGATTCTTCAGGCAAGCAGTGTGGGAAATCCAACGCACCATTTCGAGAACCATCAACTGTAGGTAAGAGCTCTTCTTTTTCTCTTGCTTTTCATTCTACTTTCATGTCATTTCTTAGGATTTTCTGGTTAAAAGGGAGGATTTCAAATTTAAAATCGAGGGCGATCAATGTGAGTCTGCTCATTGGATCCCTGTTGATCGCCCCTGAGCCCAAAAGGCTCTCAGGATGCCAGTGCAAAAATAATTAACACAGACATGTTGCCTGCAAGGCAGAAAAAAGGAAGAGAAATCTTCTCTCTTGATCAAATCTGTTGATTTTTTGATCCATGGAAAGGAATTTAATTAATGTAAATGGTTTTTTTGCAGGAGATTTCAATGACATGGTCATCAAATGGAAGGAAAGTGGCCATGAAGCAAAACATCACCAGGCTGCCTAAAACACTGAATGTATCAATTCTTTGAGGAGCTACGGGTTATTTAAATTCTTCCAAACCCCAAGACTCATAAAAAATTAAACAGTGAAATACTTGTCACTATGATGAGACTGAGTTTCTCCTTCCTAGGACTCGTAAAACTTACTAGGATGGATTCATTTGAAGAATGAACTTATATGACAAGCATATGCTATCCCCTTCAAGCTTGTGATTTAAAAATGATTTCGGCACTCGCTAGAAATAGTGGGGAAAAATGAAAGTGAAACATCTCTTGTATAGGCAGCATGTTGCTCTTGAACATGACACTCACTTATTTTTGGTGTTGGGTTTGGGATATCCTCACTCAAACACTTGTCCTTCCGGGTTTGGGTGATCCATTTTTCCTCTCATCTGACTATTCCATTTTGTCATCATGACCCTTGGTCTTATGTTGAGTCAAATGTTACCACACTCTAGAGTCACGCCATCGATATGTTCAAGAGAAGTCTTATATGTAGTTTATTACCTATACATTGTCTAACCTTTTGCTATGTTCTTGGATCATACTCATCCATTCCACTTTCTTCCTCATTTCGTGTTGATGAGGGGGGAATCATCATGACCCTCCTTCGATGGGTCACTTCCTGTTGACCTCAGCTCATTATCTAGGAAGGTGACTTAGAGACTCCCCTTAAGTACCTTAGAGCTTGCATGTCGTAATGGCAAGTTCTTCACATCCGACGAAGGGTTCTCATCATTGGTCTTCGATCGGATGATTCCACAAGCGTTTGACTTCAACTTAATTTTCACATTCACGGATTGCACTATCGTACCTTGAGAGCCATTGTCATTATTGATGGTTCCTCTTATGCCTGTTACTGGTCCACATCATTGGCCGGTACTCAGGTGGTTTTCTAGCATGTTCGACTTTGGCACATTAATTTGCATGTTAGAATTTGTACTTTTATAAGGTTAGGGATGGAGCACAAGACCCCAAGTTTTGTCTGATATGACTCAGGTTGCGTGGAGTTGTGTATTATTCATGATTATACACATGTTTTTTTCTATATAGATGGTTGTGACCATACCGTGGGACTTTATATTTATGATGATGATGATGATCCTTCTATCTCAGGTGGTTGCATCCATACCTTGGATGTTAGACTTACAAATGAACCTTTTCATTCAGATGGATGTACCCATGTCGTGGATATTTTCACATAGTCCCTTCTATCCAAATGGTTGCGTCCATACCGTGGATTCATGTTTTGATATCAGATATGTATATGTATATGCTTCCTTGTTTTGCAGGTCTCCTGATAGTGTTTTTTCTCATCCTTGCAAAAGCTCATAAAGCAACTTAGCCATCACTCCCTGTGTTAGAGTCGGTCTTTTCATCCCTCCGTCAGCGATCAAAATCTCTTTTGTTGCATTTCATTTTTAGGTGTCTCATTCAGTCCAGTCATTTGCATTCCATTAGGAGCATTGATTTTCTGACGGAACAGTCTTGTCACTCATCTCCCTCATGTCATGTATCTGTTGGTCTGTATCTATACATCAAAATCAATTTTAAAGTCATTCACAGTCCTATTTGGTCTCTTGGTCAGCAAAAGGGTCATTTTAGTCATTAGGTCTAGGGTTTCGTCTTCAAAATGTCTAATAATGTCCACAGGCACATGAGGGAGGTTTAAAATCAGTTTTCATTGCAAAATTTCATTATAAATATGTTTGATCATGATTGTTCTTCAAAACTCTATTTTGAAGAAGAAATCGTCAAAGTTATGGTTTGTAATAAATATGTAATTTTTAAGGTTTAGTACAACAGTTTTCTGCCAGATTTAACCAAGTTTATTATTCAATGCCTGTAAATATAAGACCTCCTCCTGGATCTGCTCTCTTGCACTACCCGGGTGCCTTTGATTCAGAAATGGAATTTCAGCTGAGAGAAAGGAATCTTGCAACACTTGAAGAGATGTAGAACAGTGCAGTAGATGTAGAGGCTCATTTTCTTATCCGAAGGGCAAAGTTGAAGGAAGAAGAGATGAAAAACATAGAGCCAGAGGAATCGACATCTTTAGAAGTAAAGCTCGACATTTTGGTAAGTGCAGTAGAAGAGATGATGCAAAAGATCACCGCAAGGAATAATTATGATGTTCAATTCCATGGCTCGCTGATTGAAGAAGAACAAGTTGTTGTTCCAAAACATTTTCTTTCTTATCCCAGTTGTCATAGATCTGGTAATGATTATTTTATAGATCATCTTGGAGAAGAGAGATCTGATGATATGAAATGTATGCTTGATGATATGTTTTATACTGATGATTTGCCTCATTTTGATCAGTATGATGATGATTATGTTCTCCAAACAGAAGCTAATCTTGCAGACAAATCAGCAGCTAGTTTGTGGGAGGAAGAATTCCACTTTTAGCAGCTCGAGTACAGTGATCAAACGATGCATATCAGCTATGAAAGTGACGAGGAAAGTGCAGAAAATTGTGAAGTAAGTGACGGATATTTACCTTTTTGTTTTGATTCATTTCAGTTCATCAGAGACAACTTCCATGCAATCAGAAATCAGTTGTCGACAAGTCTTGATTTGGACCATCTTGAGAGAAATGAAAACCTTGTTCAAGACTTCTTATATTCAGATTTGCAGTCCCCGAATGCCATTGATTGTCAAGTTGCAGATGAGGACATGAAAACTGGCACATATGATCAAATGATACAAGATGATTCCGTACCATTTTGTTTTGAATCATTTCAGTTTTTGAAAGGTAAATTGCATAGTAAATCTTCAAATGAGCAGCCTGTAGGAAATCAACAATATCTCAGTTTTAATGTGGAGGATGAGATAGATAGTGAAATTCTTGAGAAAGTTGTTAATGAGAAATCTTCCCCTGAAATGATTGATGAAATCATTTTGGATACAAAACCCTCCCTAGCACTAGATTTGCAGCCACCAAACGCAATTGAAGGTCAGATTGTGGATGAAGGCATGGAAGCCGAAATATATGATTTAATGATGCAAGAGGATTATGTAACCTTTTGTTTTGAAGCATTTCAGTTTATAAAGTAGAATCTTTGTAATATCCCTAAAGGAAAAGTTGAACAGCCAGTAGGATGTTATACAGTTTCAATGGACACATTGCAGCAGTCTTTTCAAGTTTTTGATGATCCTATTGCTCGTGTGTTGGATGATGTTTGATGTAAAAGTTCTTCTCCATTAGCTAACCACGTGCCAGAAAAGAATGTTGATAATAATATTATTCAAAAGTCGACTTCATTGTCTTGTTTAACAGATTTTTCATTACAAAGCTCACACCAATGTTTGCAGTCATATGAAGAGATTGATAAAGGAGACTTTTGTTTTGTTTGGAATCAGCAACAGAGTTTGGTTATTAACGAAATTTAGGATCCTTTTAACAGCCTGCTGGTATCACAAAAGAAAGACAGCACAGATGTGAGGAAAATCTTAATATCCAGCTATGAAGATTACTTGGACCAAAGTAGTAATGTGTTAATGGAAATTGATAACGATGTTTATGAAGATACTTTCACAGTATTCTTGAAGTCATCCAGTCAATTCATGCTTTGCAAGCTTATCAGCAATCAACTTGATTCCAAATTTCCATGGGAGTTGCCTTTCAGTAGTTCTCTCTTGTTGTTCATAAGCAAGCACTTGCGGAGAATTCAAATAGCAGCCAGAATGCTTACTTGGTTGCATTGGCTGTTCCATTTCACTTTTTTTTTTTCTAAGTAAATTTAATTCTATTAAGAAAAAGAGAAGGTATTTACAGGGTGACCGAAGTCAGTACATTGCTCTGAAAAGAACCATCATTCCAAAAAACCAACTTAAGCCTCCTTCTAGAGGAGAAGAAACACATGACCATGTTCTAAAACCACCCATGGAGTCCCATACATCCCAAACAAAAAACCAGGAGACCCGTACATCAGAAGCTAGAAGAAACCCATAACCCAGATGACTAAGAAGCAGCCTGAGGATAGCCAAAACTTGATCAAAAAGAAGGAAGATCACTTTCAGCAGAAGCATGCTACTCATCAGGATGTTCCTCCACAATTTGGCACTAGCCGAATTCCGGTTCATCGTCAAAAGGAGCGTTGAACTGAGCAGAGGGACCGGGATCGGAAGGCTGCATCTCCGTGTCCAGAATACCTCCCCCTGGTTCCGCTCATGCAGGCTGTGGCATCATACAAATTCCAAGCTGGAATGCAGGGGGAGGACCAACAACAGCTCCCAAACCTCCCATATGACTATCAGAGCCTTCCAATTGCGTGGTTTCGTAAAACACCACAGAGATGTGTGCAGTGACCCATGGCTGATGAAGCGAACTGTTGAAAGTAAAAATGGCTTACCCAGTTGTTGAAGGTGGTCCTGGAGGCGGATTGGAGATGCGGCGCCTTCCTCGCCCACTACGGGTGCTCGAATAAAGCCTAGTGAATAGCTCGCTGGTGGCCGGCGAGTTCGAAGTGGAGTCATTGGGGGCGCGCCTGAGTTGGCCTCGGTGGCAACCCATTCTCTGTTGAAGACGGGCCATAATAGGAAGGGCCTCAGACGGATATTCACCAAACACCACACTGAAACCTTGAAAGCCAATAGAGGTGCAAAAGGACCAAAAGAGACAAGATGGCTTTTTCTCCCCTGTCTTCCACCCACCCCTTTCCAAGACCACGCACAGAACAGGGCCAATGTACAGGAGGTTCGAGCTAAGGGGAGAAAAACACAGAGGCCTCCTTCCAGAGCCAGATAACATAACATAAGGAATGCCGCCAACCTTGAAACTAAAAACCTCAGAGCCAACAGAGATGGAATAGGAACGAACGGGAGCGGAGAGGCAATTTCCTTCAATGTCCCCACCCCCTTTTCAAAATATTTACGTGAAACAGGACCAATGCACCCGAGACCCGAAATTGAGGGCGGTATGCTCAGAGGCCACCTCCCAGAGCCCGAACTCCGGCCAGTACCCCAGAGAGAATTAGAAAAAACCATACATAGCATCTCCGGTTCAGGCTCAGAATTGACAGAGAGAACCCAGCTTAACACCTCACCTAGTTGCATTGCGCTTGCATTATCCTGCCCCTCCTTACAATTGTCTTCCCTTTCTCAATTAACCTACACCATAACTGCCTCATTCATGGAGGCTGCCATCGTTTACAGGTCACAGCGTGCGAGAGCCAAAGCCATAACGGCGGATCTTGTAGCACTTAACGGGAGAATGTAATGGCCTGCATGCCAAGCTTCCCTCCCCCGATTGACATTAAACATCACGTACAGGGTGGGCAGGTGTCGAGCCGCCTCCCACCACCCCTGTCCCATCATAGTGATCGCCTCCCTATTCACCCGCATCCGGGGGAGCTGCATCGCTTTGAACCAACTTGGTGAATTCCTGGGCATGATCATGGTTTTGAATTATGTTAGTTGTGCCTGATAACATGGTGTGTCTTGCTTCCACTCCCAAATTAGCCAGGAGATCCGCGACCTTGTTTCCTTCCCTCTTGATATGATTGAAGATAATGGCTTGATTGTTGTGGAGAAGGTGTTCTATGGCCTCTAGTCTGGCCTCAAGCCTCCAGCTATTAGCAATTTTCCTCGCATGAGTCCCGTTTTGAAGTTGTTTGGCCATGTTTATGAGGATTTGGGAGTCCCCTTCAATCTCCAGGGGTTGGAAGTTGAAGTTCTTGTAGAGGAGGAACCCTTGCCAAAGCCCTTCCAGTTCCGCCGAGTTATTGGTGTCCGAGCCTATTTTCCCAAAGTAGATGAGGATTGGAGATCCTTTGTAGTCTCTAAAAACACCCCCAAATCCTGTATTTTCGGGGTTGCCCTTAGAGGCGCCATCGAAATTGAGCTTGATGGAGTTCTTAGGGGGAGGGGTCCAAGAGTCCTTCCTCCTGTTGCTACTCCTCATCGTGGTAGGTGAGTGAGCGTCCAGCTGGAGGTTCATATTCTAATTTACCTAGATGGCTTTTTCAACGTCGATGGAGGGAAGATCTTCCTGCGTCCTTTTGCCAATCGCCAAGGTCTCCTGGAGGTTGTGGCAGAAATTGCCCCATATGATTTCTGGAGGGGAGCTTTGATCCTTGAATATGCGCTTGTTCCTTTCCTTCCAGATCGTCCAGAGGAGGAGTCCAAGGATTATTCTCCAAAGATGATTGAGAATCCCACTTTTGTAGGGGGTTTGGTGCCATTGATTAAGGGAGTCGGGGATGTCTACTGAACCTCTGCAATTTCTCTGACATCAGAAGCTAGCTCTGTCCCACAGTTGTTTGGCCAGAGGGCAGGAAGCGAGGAGGTGCTGAAAGGTTTCTTCCTGATCTTTGCAGTTGATGCACCTGGAGGGTCCATGAAAATTCCTGCGTTTGAGATTGTCCCAGGTAAGGATTTTGCGATGCCCCACCAGCCAGAGGAAAAGAGAGACCTTCGGCCAAATGCCCGGAGTCCAAATTCGGCACCAAATGGGATCTGGGGGGTCCAAGTCCAAGCATAAGAGCTTGTAGGCCTCTTTGGTTGTGAAGGTTCCCCTGGGAGTGTAGCCGCAACGGAGAATATCCTTGTCCTCTGAGCATCTAATTGGCCGGTTTTGGAGCTCCCCCTCCAGAAGCTGCTGAGTTTGGTGATCCGCATGCTCAATTATTCAATTGCTATTTTTCCATTGTCGGTATCCTTGATCCATGTCCTGGGTCCAATTCTGCCATACTTCTTCTTGTAACTGTCCTTCCCTGTATCTGTGTGGATGTTGTTCAAGGATGTTATGGAGTTTTGGTAGCTGGTTCCACGTGTCCATCCAGAATCACGCCAATCGTCCTTTCCTCACTTCCCAAAAACTGTGTTGTTGGATCATTAAGTAGTGTTGTTTGGCGGCATTCCAGATTAAGGAACCTTTCATTGTGGGGGTGTATCTGATCAGATCTTCCAGCGGCCTGAGGTTGTCATATTTGGCTGTCCAGATGGTTGCCCATGGCTTGTTGGGTGTTGTTACCCATTGCCACCATATTTTGGCACACATGATTGAGTTGCTGTGACTTGGGTCCCTTAGACCAATGCCTCCTTTTTCTTTAGGCTTACAGACTGTTGTCCATCTCACCAAGGCCCATTTGCGATGGGTTCCATTGGTGCCCCATAAGAAGTTGTGCTGAAGGGCTTTTATTTTTTTAATTACCCATTTGGGCACTGCCAAGATAGAAAAAAGGTATAGAGGCATAGACTGAAGTATCTCTTTGATTAGGACCAATCGACTGGCAATATTCAAAGTTCTATGAGTCCATAGATTTAAGCGATATTCTAGCTTCTCAAGGAGAATGCGCCAAGAGGCGTGCTTTAAGGCGGAGGCTATTAGAGGGGCGCCCAGATATTTGGAGGGAAGGGAGTCAATGGTAAAACCCAGAATACGCGCAATGGCAAATTGAGTGACCGGGGGGGTGTGGAAGAAGTAAATCTGAGATTTAGCCGTATTGATGCTAGTGCCTGAGGCTTTGGAGAAATCATTCAGCAGGGTTTTGAAAAGAGAGGCTTCCTTAACAGAAGGGTACCCAAAAAGCATATTGTCATCCACAAACTATTGGTGGGAAATCGCTGGCAGATTGTGGATGGACAAACCTTTGAGTCGTTTGGAGAGGAGGGCTTGCTTAATGTGATGACCCAGGCCTTCCGCCATCAACACAAAAAGGAAAGGGGAAAGGGGATCACCTTGTCTGATTCCTCTGGAAGGCCTGAAGGGACGGGAGGGGATGCCATTAATGAGGATGGAGAAAAAGGAGGAAGATATGAGGCTCATCACCCAGCACACCCAGATAGGTGAGAAACCGAAAGTTGATAGCATTTTTTGAATGTATAACCAATTAAGCTTATCAAAAGCCTTTGAGAGATCGAGCTTGAGGATCATACCTACTTGTTTGGAGTGCTTGAAGGAGTGTATGATTTCATGAGAGAGGATGATTTCGTCCAGAATGTGTCGTCCCTCTAAATAGCCCGACTGTTCCGGGGAGATGAGCATGGGTAGAAACGGTTTCAGCCTGTTGGAAATCACCTTGTATATCACGTTACATAGTGCAATTGGCCTAAATTTGTCTGGTGTTCTGGTGATCTCCTCCTTGGGGATAAGCGCCATGAAGGTAGAATTAAGGGAGGGAAGAAGCCAGTGTTGGGTGCGTGATTCCTACACCACTTGCCAAACCTCTTCTTTTATCAGATCCCAAAAGGAGTGGAAGAACGTTGTGGTAAAGCCATCCGGTCCAGGGGCCTTACCTTCCTTGAGTTGTTGCATTGTTGTGTCCACCTCCTGTTTCATGATAGGACATAGGAGAAGTTAATTGTGCTCTGCTGTAATGATTTTGGGCACATTAGTGATGATTTTATCTATGGTCGGAGTTCTATCAAGTTGGGGTTCTTGGTGAACCTGCTGGAAGTGCCTAAGGAACTCCTGCTCTATCTCCTCATGATTTTCCAATCTCTCCCCCTCTGGATTCTGAATGAAAGAGATGGTGTTGTGCATCCTTCATTGTATTATGGTTCGATGAAAGAATTTAGTGTTCCTTTCTCCCTCTTTCAGCCATTTAATCCTAGATTTTTGCCTCCAAAGGATTTCCTCCTGCTTCCTTCGTTCCTCTAATTGGTTATGAATGCACAGTTCCTAAGCAAGGGTTTCCTCGTTGTGTCCTTCTGAGATGATATGTTGTTGGAGCTCTGCCATCTCCTTGTTTAAATTCAGTTGGGCTTGAAAGATGTTGCCAAATGTCTCTTTGTTCCAAATCTTGATTTGGGCCTTGAGGAATTTGAGTTTTTGCTGGAACTGAAACATTTTTGAACTGCCTGGTGGGGGAAAGGAGATCCATATAGATCTGATGAAGTCTTTGAATGCGGGGTGTGAGAGCCAGAAAGCCTCAAAGTGAAAAGGTCGCCTTTTTACATCACTTGGTCTTTGCCATTGGAGGGCGATCGGCCAATGATCTGAGCCTAAGTATGGGAGAATTGAAGCTGATAGATCTCCGCTTAGATGCACTATGTTGTCAGAAAGGAGGAATCTATCAAGTTTGGATGCTATTTGCTGCCGTCCAGTTCTACGGTTGCTCCAGGTATGCATACCATTACAAAATTGCATATCTATGAGAGCATTGTTATGTATGAAATCCTTGAAGTGGGCAACCTCCTGCTCCAGTCTCGCTCGCCCCCCTTTATTTTCTTCAATCTTGGTTATCATATTATAGTCCCCCCCTATGATCCACAGTGGATGGACTCTGTTGTTGTTGAGTTCTTCCATTGTATTAATAGCTACAATTTTTTTGTTGGCTACTTGGGGAAAATATATGTTGGTCAAGTGGCCATGCACATTGGTGCCTACTATGTGAAAGGTTGCTTGTATCATGTGATGTGTTGCATGTATGTCTTTCAGCTCAATCACTTGGGTGTTCCAAGCAATTGCCAATCCTCCCGAAGCCCCTGTGGCATCCACTTCCACCGAGTGACATCCTGGCCAAGCTTTAGATAGAATATTTGCTATAGCAATATTATTACACTTAGTTTCTTGTAGAAAGAAAATTTGGGGCTGCTCCTGCTTAATCATATCTTTTATTAGTCTTCGTTTCCCGAGGTTGTTGAGCCCTCTTATATTCCATGAGATCAGCTTCATGGTTCACTGTTGTGGGTGGGCTTGTAGTACTTAGTTAGCTTAGCATACTTGCCTGATTCCACCCTAATTTTCCCTAGCGCAATGGTTCGTTGGAGATCTGTTCTTCTCCCTCGCTTTTTGGAGTCCTTGGGGGGTAAGCCTACATCCCAATGACTGCTCGATTGGATACCAAGCTGCTGCTGCTGGTAAGCTCTGGAGATGATGAATTCCAGTTTGCTGATCTGGAGCTCTGATATTTTGTCATAATCCCTTTTCCTGCAAAATTGCTCCATCGCCAGGATATCAAGACCATTTAGGTTAATCCTCTCAGGCTCTTCCTCCATTTGTTGAACTTGATTTTCCTCATCCACAATGAAAGCAGGGCTTAAGGATTGACTGGGAATATCATCCACCTCCATGTATTTCTCTTTTTCCTCAGAGTTCTTTCTTGCCTTTTGGGGTGAGTCCGAGGGGGAGCTAACATGCAAGGGGGGGCTGAGGGCACAGGATCGGGGGAGTATGCAGGAGATGGTCAGCTGAGGGATCGGCGAGGACCTCAAAACTATTGCTGGTTAAAGGGAGGGAGGCGGCATCTGGCAAGGGTTTTTTCCTTAAGGGGGGCTTCTTGTGGGATCTTTTACGGGAGGCTACTTTAGTAAACCGTCTTGATCGGTCTGCCCCGACAGTGCAGCATTGACAGAGTTGAGATTGAGAGGACAATCTCTTAAGAGATGACCCAATGCATGGCATCTACGGCAGCGAAATGGGACATGCTCATAGTCTAGGGGTTGAACCCATTCAAAATCATCATGAAGAAGACTTAACGAGTCTGGGAGGGGTTTTTCCAAGCACATGAAGACACAAATACGGGCATAGGAGGTGTATCTGCGCAGCTTCGTTTCCTCCACCAATTTTACATACTCCCCCAATCCATTTCCTATGTCCTTGAGAGAATCTTCATCCCAGTACTCTGCTGGAAGCGAGTACATCCTGATCCAAACTGGAGCCCAACTAAGGTCCTCCTTGTCTGGGTTGAACCTTTCCACCCACGCTCTTAGGTAGAGGCCCGCTGAATTGAAGAAGTAGGGCCCTTGATCCATGATTCGGTTTCTATCTTCTATGCACAGAAAGATCGCTGTGAAGAACCCTTTAGGTCCTAGTTGCAGGGTTACATGTCCTTTAGGCTTCCGTTTGGCTAAGATCCAGCCTTGCAGTGCCTTTTCCGTCGGCCAGAAGCCAATAAACTTTCCAATAAGCGCATGGTCCTTCATGAACTGGATTTGTCCATTGACCCTTTGGCTCAGCAGTTTGATCTTGGTCCCCCGATCTTGGTTAGTAAAAGGGTCATTTTAGTCATTAGGTCTAAGGTTTCGTCTTCAAAAAGTCTAATAATGTCCATAGGCACATGAGGGAGGTTCAAAATCAGTTTTCATTGCAAAATTTCATCTTCAGTATGTTTGATCATGATTCTTCTTCAAAATTCTGTTTTGAAGAAGAAATCGTCAAATTTATGGTTTGTAATAAATATGTAATTTTTAAGGTTTTTCAAGTTCTGCAGTTCTTCAGTGCAGCCCTGGTCATCCTTTGCTGAAATTCAATGCCATCATACCTGCAAAAAATTTCCAAGAGTTTCATCATTTCAGTCAAAAATCAAAGCAAACAACGAAAAACAAAGTTTCTATTAAAAGTGGAAAGTGCCAAAATGCAAACATTACAAAAATGGGTTTGATAAAAGAAAAATCAAAATCTATGGCTATATGAGATATTCTCTGTTTTGCAAGTTCATTTGCATGCCAAGACCAAACATAAGCAATTCAAAGCAAATTTGTTGAGCATGCGTGCAATTTGGGTGAGTTTGGAAGAAACTTGGCCGGTGCGGCGCATAGAGCAGGTGGCGCGGCGCACTGGGCAGGTGCAGCGCACTTGGAGAAAATGCACAGTGTTAATTTACACGGGCGTGACGCACTGGGACGACGCGGCGCATTGGGTATGCAGCGCGGCGCATACACTTAAAAGTCCGAAACTGCTTAAAATTTCTCCAATTTTCCAATAACTTGCACGAATTTGCCAGGTACAGTCTTCATCTTAGTGTTTCAATCAATTTTGTGATAAGCTATGGTGGTTTATGGATGACAATGGTTGAAACAAAAATATCAAACCCTACCTCTAAAATACCTCAAGGAAAATTTTTGTTAGGGTTTCAAAATCATTGTTTTGCTACCAAATTCACTCCTCCATCCCATTTCTCCCTTGTTTTCATCATTCCCTAATTTCCTACCCCCCCCTAAGTTCATTAATTCTTTCCCCTACATTCTCTTTCCCAAATTCTCAAATCCAACACTTCAAACCCTACACAACAATTCCTAACCCTATACATCAAATCCCTCAAACCCTCCTACATTTCCCTAACAACATTTGACCCAATAGTCCCTAATCCCTTACTATTTTCCCCCTTCCTAACAGTCCCTTGTTGCATTTTTTCCCCTTGGTGGCAGAATTCAACCACATCACAAAAGAGCAGTTCAACACAGTTTTATACACCAGCATATTTTTCTCCAAGGCAGTTTGTATAGCAGCAGTTATGTCATCCGGTCATTCATCCAATTATGAGGTGGAGACCCAAAGTGACTCACCCATGGAGGGACATGCACCCCGGAGGCCTCATAAAGGTGGCAGACATGTTAGAGAAGAACCGACCACCCTTACAGAATTGCAGGCCTGCCCTCTTGCCGTCTCTTATTTCCAGTTTCAGTCACGTTATGAATTTTGTGAGAAGGTTGCTACTGTTCAAGTCCATCATGAGTTGGCTCACTTATTTGTACTGCATTTACATGGTGATCGAGTTACTTTGGCTGGTGTCACTTTCACACTTACACCAGATTCTATCTCATTAGCAACTGGCATACCTAACATTGGAGAGCCATGGAACAAGAGGCAGAAGATTGACCAGCAACATTATGAGCCATACATTAAACCCAGTTTCTTGAGGCAGCTAAAGAGGGTGTTCCCTTTCCGATATCTCAAAGATGAGTATGCTCGACTAATGAAATTAATCGTGAAGTATTTCAGTTGTGAAGGCCGTTTCTCCCGACTATATGCTTATCACATCAGGTTGCTCATGCATTTCACCTGGGTACGGATGATGAATATCCCATATTTCATATGCCGAAACATAGAAAGGATGACCATCCTCATGCAACACAAGACCCCTCAGCAGCAGTTCAACAGTATTTTCCATTTTGCTCTCATCAAGATTTTGGTGGTTCATCAGCTTGGATTATAGCTCATCACTGGGGATGATTTCATCTCTCGTGACTTTTTCAGAGCTTCACAGGGACCTCCAGAGGCTGGGCATGAGACAGGTGGGCCTTCTCATCAGCATGAAGGCCATGATCCACACACTGCTACTATGCTAGTTTTCATTACTTATCAGAAGGGCACGAGGCAGTTATTTGCAGCTACAAAACGAGTGTTATCTGCACCTGGGGTGGAAGGGGCCTCGCTTTCGACATCAGCACCACAGGTACAGGACAGAGGCAGGAGGCCAATGCAGGATGAGGGACCTTTAAGTGAGCAAGAGACTGACTTCATTCTCATTCAGGATGATGTTACAGACATGGGCCCACAAAATGCACATCTTAGAGAGATCCTCCAGGAGTAGTAGACATAGATCAAAGCCTTGTCCCCTGAATTGGAGAGGGCTAAGTGGACTATGAAATACTTGGAGCAGAGGAACAAATAGCTTGAAGATCAGCAAGCAATCATGGAGTTACAAAACATCCGCGAGAATCGCCAAGCTACCCAAAGGAGGAGAATTGAGTTCTCTACATTGGAGCAAGAGATTAATGATGAACGGGAGTCTTGGCTCAAGAGAATCAACATTCACCTGGAGAGATTGCTGGAAAAGGTTGATAGGGACAAAGAATTGTTGAGACATATGGCTTTCCATTACAGGGCGCGAAATATGAGTTCCAAGGCACGAATAAGGAGTCTAAAGGCAAAATTGAAGAAGGTAACAAATAAGCAAAAGAGGCAAAAGGAGCATGATCGTCTTCAGATATTGGCCGAAGCCTCTTTAGCCCAGCATGACACTTGATAAAGCTCCAGCCCAAATATCAAGAAATTTGGAACAATTTTTTCATTTTTGAAAATTTTTGCACTGAAAAACAAGGTTTTCCTCCCTATGTGCCACGCCATGTGGCGCTCGCTTTTGCTAGAGGGCTCCAAATTTCAGAAACTTTATATTTTTGGATTTGGCATGAAAAATCATGATTGTTGGTGCATGGTCAAGAAGTTTGGGCAAGTTTTGAGTCCTCAAGAGGTCAAAAACACTCAAAAAAGGACCTCTCTGCCCCTGTTTTGACACACAGGAAGCAGTCTTGGGAGATTGACGTTTTGGAGGGCCAACTGGACACCAAATTGAAAAATTCCACTTGGGTTGGAAAGTAGACAGGAAGGGCTTTCCCACAAGTTATCATGAGCACAATTTGGATTCCAGGAAGGGCCTAAAATTCAGCTCCAAAGTGGCGCAACGCATAGAGAATCAGGGGCGGCGCATAGAGGATTTTTGGCTTATTTTTCACTATAAAGCTCAGAAATTCACCCAGTTTTGACTAGTTTTTCTTTTTGATGTAATTATTGATCTACCATGATGTAATTGGAGGACCATGATGTAATATTGGCACATTTTTACTTGTTCTAGAGGATTCATTCAATAAGAAGTGAGAATTTAATGAATGAATCAGTTTCCTACCTTATAGAGGCAAGTTGTTTGATTGCCTAGATTTCAGTGCTTTGTCTAGAATTGGTTGAAACAACCCCTAGAATGATGAGCTCGACCCCTAGAGGCATGGTAATGGGTTAGGAAGGTCTATATCATGTATCTTCTAAGTCATTGTCATGGTTGGACACTTGGGATTGCTTGGCACATCATTGTACATTCTATCTCTGCATTTGTGGCTAAGGAAAGACCAGGGTTTTGCAGCACTTGTTGGGATCCATGTGGCTCTGTGTTTTGATGGTGTTTTTCTCTATGTAATTGTAAGTTCATTGATGTTTATGTGTATCATTTTCCCTTCTCTCTTCTTCTAAAATTAAACAAATGAGTGATTAAGGTAGAATTCATTGGACTGCTATGCTCTGGCTTGAAATTTTGTTTAATTTTCAATGTTTTCATCTGTTTGAGGAGGACCCTTGAGACCCTCTTGCCCTCCTTGGCTCCTCACCGGTCTAATCCACCTATTCATTCATTCCAAAGCATTAAAACAATTGCCTTCCTTGCCCGAATTAGAATTCTGCAAAAATTGTGCCTCATCCCTGGACCCAAATTTGTCTTTCCCTTTTTCCAACACAAAACCCCCAAAAACTCAAATTAAATCCTTGCACTTCATACCTAGCCTAAGATTAGCAGCTATTTCAGTTGTCTCAAGCCCATTTCATTATTTTTCGCTAAGATTGACCTAGAGAGAGCCCTCTCCTATCCTCGTAGGGCTAGCTACGAGGCTGAGTGTGGTTTGATGTGGACCTAGAAGCTTACCTTTTCAGCCTGAGGTAAATCTAGGCTCTAACACCCTGTTCTAGCTTCATGCTTTAGGGGGCATCTATTACATATCATTTTTTCATGCCTTCTGCACTTCCGTGTGTTATACCTCAAAGTTCTCGAAACTTGGCAATCATGTAGCATACACATCTGATATGCAATTCAAATCCTCCCTAAAACATTGATGGAAACATGCCTTGAGCCTTCCCTAAAGGAGTAAGCTCTAAAACCCTAATTTCAGGACCAGTGTGACTGTGACACTGGTAACTAGTGTTAATGATGAGTTGCACTATACTGGCCTCGCACAACCAAAGCGCTTTTTACTTGGATACTTGCACTGATCCCTAAAAGGCAAGTTTTCCCAAACAGGACAAGAAGCTTCGTCATCTAGAGGCTTCCCAAATGACAAGCTGGAGGTTATTCGGTGTGGATGCAGTTGAATTCTCCCAATATTTCCCTTTGATCTTATCCCTATTATGTACATCCTTGAAATGAGGGCCTTACCATATCTTTGGAGAGATCCTAAC
>APFE030943644.1:25339-45099 GCA_000404065.3 Pinus taeda | reverse complement strand
TCCCTACCTATATATTCATCCTCTCCCATTCCCAAATGGTTGGTCTCTGATTATTTTCACCCTTATGCTGAGATAGTGCCTACATGCTACTCATTTGGCTTGGAGAAGCAGTGCTTGGAGAGCTTGAGATTGGATTTGGACATTCACTCAAGGAGGGCTTGTTGGCATCAAGTCTTGGTTGTATGATTCCTCCTTTATTTCGTTCATATATACAATTGTTGGTTCAATTTCCATAAATGTTTCTGTTAATGCATCATTTATCTTAATTCTCCCTCATCTATTAAGTGGATTACTATCGATTATGCTTGTTTTACTTGTATGATTTGTTGTGTCTTTGATATCTTGTGCAGGTATTCAAACGTTGTGAGCAGTAGAGATGAGTTTGAAGAGTAAGTGATCAAAATATTCAACAAAGGAGTGCATTATAGCATCAGAACGAGGTAGGCGATCTTCCTCTTCTCTCATTT
Organism: Pinus taeda; assembly: GCA_000404065.3. Lineage (NCBI taxonomy): Eukaryota > Viridiplantae > Streptophyta > Pinopsida > Pinales > Pinaceae > Pinus > Pinus taeda. Next base: position 44,632 of record APFE030943644.1, on the reverse strand, counting down.
CGATTGTAATTTAGGAAAGTGTCTTGTAGATTGTCACATAGGTTGCTAGTCTCGCTCATTGGGATAGAGGGATCATCTCTATCCACATAGAGTATTTTCCTAAACAAAACTCATCTTCACACATCTCTCTCTCCTCATCTTATTGAGTATGGATTTCTGGGCAACTCCTCTCTCCACATGCGCGAAGGAAAGGAAGGACATTTTCTGTTTTAGGGTTGACCAGGTTTGACTGAATTCCCATAAGGTTGTTTTGTGTTGCGTTGACCAAGAGTTGACCTGTTTGACTATGCTTTTGTAAAGGTTATCTCTGATTGGGCAGGCCACATTTTTGGGCATAGAAATTGAGGCAATCTATTGACTCTATGACTAGAGTGGTTAGGGTTGACCGCAGGTTGACTATTTGACCAGAATTTGACTGGGATGAATTTGATTATTTTGAGGGTTGTTCCATATTGTTGTTTGGAGGCCAAAGTTGACTGAATTTGACCAAATATTTTAGGGTCAAATCTGCCCTGTTGACCAACGTTGAATTTTCTGGTTAAGGCTCTTTTGTTGCTGTTATAAATTATCAGAATTTGTAAATTGTACTATCTCTCTCTGCTGAACTATTCAAGGCTAAAAGAAGATTTGATCAAGGTTTCCCCACATTGGGGTTTGTCCCTGGCTGGTGACCATCTTGTGTCCTCTTTTCTTGGCTTGTCTTCTAATGTTTATGTTTATGTTACATCTATTAGGTGTGGGGCTTGATTATCTTCATTATTCAGAGGTATCACTGCATTGGACCTGAGTTCATAATGTGGCGACAATACCACCCATAATATTTGTGCTGCAAGGGGGATCCAAGGATATTTGGGAGCACACCCCCATGGCGAGGGATCAAGGGCAGTGCCCCCAAGCTAAAAATAGATGTAAATTTTCCTTGTAAAATTTTGTATGTTCATATTCAATCTAGGTCATTCATTAGGCATAGATCTAACGGTAGAAGTTATGTTTAATTTAGGGTTTTTTTCCCTAGAAGGCAACCCCTCATTATATATGAGGGAATTGTATTGCCTCTATAGAGATTTGTATTTTGAGTGAGAAATAGATAGGAGATTGTGTGAGAGGGAAGCGGGAATTACAATGGATCTATTGTAGGTTGTATCTCTTCATTTTGATGGATAATATAAAAGGAAGGACTAGTTGTTTCTCCATGGATGCAGCCCAAATTGGGTGAAACACATATATATGTGTCTCTCTTGTTTTATGTGTTTTCCATGTTTATATTTTTGCAATACATTTTATGTGTTCCATTGCTCTGTAATATATAATTTTCTAACACTATCAACATTTTACTTACATGTTTATGTGATTGCTAAACTGAAATTGATATTGGGCTCATAAAGAAATTGAAGTAAAATTTCTCTAAATCATAGAACCTACCATTGTTTCCTAAAATTAACATGGTATCAGAGCTGAGGTGAAGACAAAGCCCAAGAAAGAGTGAAAGAGAAATCACCAAAGACAGTTGGACAAGGACAAAAGACTCAATGGGTTCCTCATCCTACTTCCTGGCTGAAGACAAACTCCATGATAAATCTGACTATCATGGATAGAAGATGTCTCTTGATTTGACCTTGGAAGAGAAGGAAGTGATGGATTATGTGCAGGGTAAAATCCTTGAACCTCCTTCAAATGCACCGGTTGCTGCAAAGTCCAAGTACAATAAGGATAAATTCAAAGCGAAGAAGATTATCAGGGATTCGATTGACACGAATTTGGTTTCCTATATCTCCAAATTGAAGACCTCCAAGGAGATATACACCAAGTTGGTCAACATGTTCAAGGTTAGTAATGCTACTCGAATTCTATTTATCAAGAATAAGTTGAAGGATATTAAGAATGGAAAGGATGAGGACATTCAATCCTATTTCTTGAGGATTATTGAGATCAAGAATGATCTACTCTCGATTGGAGGTAATTCCTAACATAGAACTTACTCTCACCACCCTTGGAGGACTCCCACATGAGTGGTATGTATTTATAACTACTATACTCAACAACAATCGAATTCCAGGGTTTAAAGAATTGATGTCAAGATGCATTCAAGAAGAAACAAGAATGGTGGAGCAATAAATGCCTTCTAATAGAATCAACCCCACTACATTCTCCACTCATGCCAAGAGGAAGAAAAATGCAGGTTTAAAGAAGAAAAGTCAAGGAAGACCAGGATTCAAAAATGGAAAAAAGGGAAGATGCTTTATTTGCAATAAGTTTGGCCACTATGCAAGGCAGTGTCCTAGTAGAAGGGATACACCTTGAGATGATGACTATCATAACAACTCGAGGGGAAACTACAAGGAAGCCCTCTCTAATATGATAGAAAAGGAGACAAACTTGGATATCATCCTTGGATATTATTCCACCTATCCCATGAAGGGAGTAGGGAATGTTACCCTTCAATTGAATAAAGGTAACACTATTCATTTGCAAGAAGTACTATATGTACCCGATCTCAAGAAGAACCCAGTGTCCATTTCAGCAATGGAAGATAAATGATTCAAGGTGGATTTTATCAATGGAAAGGTATATGTTTGGAAAATAAATTTCAAGGATGCTTTTACTCTTGGGTTCAGGGTTGATAGTTTGTATCAAGTTGGAGGAAGTCCTTCGGGAGCCATGTCTTGTGACACATCTCTACAATCTGAACTATGGCACCGAAAGTTCACCCATATTCATTATAAGGCCCTACCCGATGTGAGATAGATGGTGACAAGTGTGCTTGAGTTCAAATTAGAGCATGAAGGTGTATGTCCGGGATGCACTGAAGGAAAACTACAAGGGGACCATTCCCCTCAAGTAATAGCAAGACCACAGACATATTGCAATTGATCCACTCTGAGATATCTGGTATGATGCCCAGAAACTCCTCGGGAGGATACTTATATTATCTCACCTTTGTGGACGATTATTCTCACAAGACTTGGATCTACTTCTTAAAGAACAAGGATTAAGTGTAGACCTGGTTTCAACATTTCAAAGCCTTGATTGAAAACCAATTCGAGAAGAAAATCAAGATATTGAGGACTGATAATGGGACCGAGTATGAATCCAATGAATTCCAAGATTATTGAAGAGAAGTTGGCATTAAGAGGGAGACTACAAAGCCATACACTCACAAGAAGAATGGTGTGGCTGAAAGTAATAATCACTCTATCATATAATTTTTCCATGCCATGCCTCATGATCAAGGCCTTCTGAAGTTTCTATGGGGTGAAGCTGCAAATACCCTCATGTATGTTCAAAACGGATGCCCTCATCAAGCATTGGACTCCAAGAATCCCAAAGAAATGTTCACGGGTAAGAAACATAATGTCTCTCTTTTTTGAATTTTTGGAAGCCCCATATATTTTCATGTGCCAAAAGAGAAAAGAAGAAAATTGGGTGCATCTAGGAAGAAAGGAATCTTTGTGGACTATAGTTAAAATTCTAAGGGATATAGAATTTATATGGCTGGTCAAAAGGAAGTTGAGATAAGTCATGATGTCACCTTCGATGAAGATATGGCCCTCAGGAAGATTAGCAACCTTCCTATCCTCAGGAATGACAAAGAAGTTGTCACAAGAAATCAAGGTGAAAAAGAGGACGAAACGATTCTTGATGTTGATGAACCTCTGGATCCTATTGATCCACTCCCTCATGAGCCTTCATCCTCCTAGAGGAGACCCTCATAGCTTAGGGAGACTCTTGAAGATGCTAAGAGGCACATTGCACCAAGGGGGACATTCCGTGAAAGCAAGAAGCCGAATAGATACCAAGGATATTTGACCGCCATGAGCACTATCATTCAAAATGAGCCTTCATCATTCGAAGAAGTCGTGAAGAAAAAAATATGGAAGGATGCCATGAATGAATAATACGAGTCAATTATGAAGAATGATGTCTAGGATGTGGTCCCTATATCCCAGGATAAATTGGTTGTCACTTCTAAGTGGCCTTACAAAATCAAGCATGGAGCTGATGGAACTGTAGAAAAGTTCAAATCTCGCTTTGTTGCTCGAGGCTTCTCTCAAAAGGAAGGTGTAGATTACGATGAGATATTTACACATGTTGCCCGATACACCACCATCTGCTCAATAATATTCCTTGCTACCTCACAAGGATGGAACCTACACCAAATGGATGTCAAGACCACCTTCTTGCATGGTTCAATCAAAGAGGAAGTCTACGTGGAACAACCTGAGGGTTTTGAGGTTCATGATTGATAATATCATGTATGCAAGTTGGAGAAATCTCTCTATGGATTGAAACAAGAACCCTGGGCTTGGTGTGAGAGGATCAAAAGCTATCTAATGAAACTGGGATTCACTAGAAGTGAAGTTGATCTGAACCTTTAATTTAAGGTTGAAAATGGTAAACCTCTCATTCTAGTACTTTATGTGGATGGCCTCTTTCTAAAAGGTGCAGACCCTCTCATTCTCAAATGTAAGAGGGAGTTGGATTTTGGATTTGAGATGAAGGACCTAGGACCGATGCACTAGTTCCTAGGGTTGGAGGTCTAGCAAAAATCAGGTGAATTTTCCTCTCTCAAAGAAAATATGTTGTGAATATATTGAAAATATTTGGGATGGTGGAATCCAAGCCTATGACTACTCTGATGGAACTTAACTTTAAGAAGTTATGTAGTAGTGTTGTTGGACCTAAATTGGGAAATTCTTTAGAGTATCATCAACTCATAGGAGCACTGATGTTCTTGGTGAAATCCCTTCCGGAGATATGTTTTCCAGTTAACACATTGAACCAATACATGGCTGAGCCTCATCATATACATTGGATTTCCGCCAACAATATTCTGAGATATATTCAGGGCACAATCATTCATGGACTGAGATACACTACTAGAAATATGAGGCTACATGGTTATTCTGATGTTGATTGGGTTGGCATTGTTGTGGATTGCAAGAGCACTTCTGGATGCTATCTTTCTTTGGGCTATGCTTCGATATCCTAGATGAGCAGGAAGTAGAAATCAGTTGCCTTGAGAACCGTCGAGGCCGAATACATAGTTGCTAGTATGGCCTCGTATGAAGTTGTCTGGTTGAGCAAGCTCTTCAGTGAGTTGTTTGGATATGTGTTGTATACCACCATAATCCTCTGCGAAAACCAAAGTGGGATCCAATTATCAGAGAATCTTGTGCTTCATGATCACTCCAAGCATATAGATATCATGTACCATTTTATCTGGGGTATGGTACAATGAGGAGAAATAAGGCTCCGTCACATTGTGACTGATGAGCAGGTCACTGATATTTTGAAAAAGCCCTTGGGGAAGGTCAAATTTTTGGCCTTCCAAGAATGACTTGGAGTCGTGGAGAGGCCCTCTTATGAGGGTCCTGTATGAGATGGATGGGGGGTTTGGGGTACTTCTTAGACACTCTCTTTTGATTGGAACTGACTTCGGGTCAGTAAGAGTGGTATGAGACACTCTCTTTTGATTGGGACTGACTTCAGGTTAGTAGAGAATGGTATGATACATTATTGATGACTTATTCTTCTTCATAGTTGAGAAAAGCAGAGCGGAGCATTGTAGAGCAGTGAATTTATGGCAGAGATAGTACAGATTGGCAGATGGATTAGTAGATGGAGTTCTCCCTAGTTGAGAGGGAGTGTTAAAATTGGAAACTAGGGCCAAAATCCACATGGCTCATATTATTTATGATAGCTGATAATTTTTCTTGGATTCCTCTCTCCGAGAGGTGTAGGATTGATCTAAAGATCATCCAATTCTGACATGTACAAATGAAGTTATGAATTTATTTTGATTATGGACAAATTGTTAGGGTCGGCTAGCAAACTCATGTAGGCTCAGAAGCCCAAAAGTCAAGTCTATTTATCCTCAACGTTAGCCTATAAATACATGATGCTTCATCCTCATTTGGACACCACTCATCTTCACAAATCTCTCTCTCCCCCCTCATTTGATTGAGTACGGATTTCTAGGTAGCTCCTCTCTCCACATGTGTGAAGGAAAGGAAGGACATTTTCTATTTTAGTGTTGACTAGGTTTGACCAAATTTCTAGAAGGTTGTTTTGGGCTATGTTGACCAAGAGTTTACATATTTGACTTTGTTTTTTTGAGGGTTATCTCTGGTTGGAAAGGTCGCATTTCTGGGCACAGAAATCAAGGCAATCTATTAACTGTTTGACCAACATTGACTGTGGTTAGGACTGACCGCAGGTTGATTGTTTGACCAGGCTTTGAATGGGATGAATTCGACTGTTTTGAGGGTTGTTTCATCTTGTTGTTTGGAGGTTGAACTTTACTGAATTTGACCAAATCTTTGAGGGCCAAATCTGCCATGTTGACCAGCGTTGACTTTTCTGGTTAGGGCTCTTTTGTTGCTATTATAAATTATCAGAATTTGTAAATTGTACTATCTCTCTCTGTTGGACTATTGAAGACTAAAAGAAGATTTGATCAAGGGTTTCCCCACATTGGGGTTTGTCCCTTGTTGGTGCCACATCTTTTGTCCTCCTGTCTTGGCTTGTCTTCTACTATTTATGTTTATGTTCTATCAACATTTTACTTACATGTTTATGTGAATGCTAAACTGAAATTGATATTGGGCTCATCAAGAAATTGAAGTAAAATTACTCTAAATCATAGAACATACCATTGTTGGCTAAAATTAACATGGAGACACCACCACTCTCGCCATCACCATCGCTCAGAGAGAAAGGAAAAGGAGCATATGCCTGGAGTATTTAAAAAGGAAAAGCCACCCACATTCAATGAAGATGTGAAGAAGGCACAGACACTGAAGCATGGCTACTACGGATGAAGGATTTCTTTAGAATACATTATTATTCCAAGAACATAAAATCCAAAGTTACATCTTACAAATTAAAAGGAAAATCTGACATCCGATTGGAGGACTTGAAGATTACTAGAGCCATTACTAATAAGGAGTTAACATGGGGTGAATTTGATAATCTCTTTAGAGAGGAATACTTGTCTGAAAGATATTATGACAATAAGGAAAATGAGTTCTATGAACTCAAAATGGGTCAGATTACCAGTTATGAATACGTCACCAAGTTTTTTGGTCTATTGAGGTATGTACCATATCTCAAGGATGAGAAGGTCAATATTTATAGGTTCATCTATGGGTTGCCTATGATATTCAAAGATAATATTGAATTGCTAATGCCACATTCCCTGAAGGACATGATCAAGAAGTTAGAATATTTATATCAGCGATCAAGGAATGGGTCTAAGACTAAGAGTAACTGCCTAGCCAAAATCACTACTAGACAAAATATGAATTGGTCCAGGAAGAACCCAGAAATAAAAGAAGGGAAACACACAACTTAGACAAGAAAATCTTAGTATAAGGTTAGCAAAGGAAATTTACAGCAATAGATGTCAACATAACCCAATATCGAAATTCAAGAACCACGAAAGTGTTGGACCTGTGGTGGGAACCGCAAGAGAAGGGACTTTCCAAATCAATAGCAGGTTGCACCCAAGTTCAACAGTTCTTAAGAGGCAAGCACAGTGGGTGAAGTAGCTCAAAGTATGCCAAGGGTTTACGCAACATTGGACAACCACCAAGAAGATCACCAGTTATCCATCATTGAGATGGAAGGTAAGCTATAAGAGTAAGTTGTTTCCATTTTGATTGATCCAGGTTCTAATTATAGCTATGTCAACCTAGATCTTGTCAAAAAGTGTGCATTGGACAAGGAATTGCATAGAGAACCATGGTCGGTTCAATTAGCAATGGGGACTAGGAGAATAATCAACAATTAGGTGAAGTCATGTGCATTTGAACTCAGTGGCATGACCGCAATAGCCCACTTGAATGTGCTACCATAAGGTGCGTATAGTATATTTTTTATCATGGATTGGCTATATGTACACTAGACCAAGGTAGAATGCTATGAAAAGGAAATAGAATGCTTAGATGAGCAAGGAACAAAAAGAGTGTTGCAAGGCAAGAAAAATCTTATATCCATGAGGTTGATCACTACTATGCAAGCCAAACACAGTAGCAGGAAGGAATGTACATTGTTTGCAGTACAAGTTTCCAAGAATGAGGGAGTCAATACAGCAACAAAAGATGAGGAAGCTAAATTGCTTCAAAAATACCCTGTTTTGCAAAAGTATGCAGATGGTTTTCTCGTAAAGGAGACTGGATTTCCTCCTCATAGAGAGGTAGACTTCTCTATCGAGTTGGTACGTAGAGAAACATAAACATCTAAATCTCCATATAGAATGAGAACTCCATAGTTGGCTGAGCTAAAACTACAACTGAAAGAAATGCTCAACAAAGGATACATAAGGTTGAGTGTGTCTCCCTCGGGAGAATTGGTATTTTTTGTGAAGAATAAAGATGGAACCCTGATATTATGCATTGATTATAGAAATTTGAGCTAGGTAAACATCAAGAACAGCTACCCATTACCAAGAATTGATGATCTCCTTGACCAGTTACGAGGAGCAACAATATTCGTCAAAATTGACTTGACTTCGGGCTACCATTAAGTAAGAATCAAGGAGGAGGAAATTCATAACACTGCTTTCATAACAATATATGGGCACTATGAATTCGTATTGGTACCCTTTGGGCTTATTAACACCCCTAGTACATTCATGTGCTTGATGAATGGGGTGTTACGACCTTACTTGGACAAGTTTTTCATTGTGTTTTTTTATGACATATTGGTTTATTAAAAAATGGAAGAGGAACATGAATAGCACCTTCTTGGGTAGCAGAAGCCCACATAACAGTTATGGGGCACAAAGCCCGAAATTTTGGGTAGAGATAGGATAAAGGCTTTGCGGAATGCGTGGAGCGTGAAAGGTAAGAGGTCGAGTCAAAGGGTTGTCCGCCCAAGAAATAATATAGAATAATAGGAAGTGAGTCGGTCCGTAGACCATAGGAAGGTATAAATAGAGTGAGGCTCTATGGGTAGGAAGTAGCTTTTGGTATGTAATCTTGGATCTGTTATGTAATGGGTTTTTGAGAAGAAAAGTCTTGAAGTGTCTCTAAGTCCGAGTCAAGGGTATTGGGTAGTAGATAGAGGCTCTGTAGCTGTGTGTGCAGAGACCTGGAAGAGTCCGTAGCTGTGTGCGTGGACCCCTACAGCTGAGTGTGCAGGACGGATCTGGATGTATTGGTGAAGAAAGTGAATAAAGATAAGTTGATTCTGAAATTCTGTGTTAAATCTGAATTATCATGGATCTGGTTAATGTATGGTTAATATATCTATGCGCGTATGCTCATGTTATGAATATATGTGAATCTATATCTATTATAAGTGCACGAACTAGTTAATTCTGCTAAATGTTTGCTTAAAAACCATAAAAATTAGGTTGAATCTATAAAAAGTACATTAATAAGTATCAAGGAGTATTTTGGGACTGGATCTGCACGAAGTAGAGTGATGTGAAGCCACGAAATGGTGCGCGAAACCTCCATACCACATCAAGACATCCCAAGAGTGTGGAAACCTGGTTCCAGTACCCTCCCCTACTACCTCGGGTGATACCTCAGTCCGCGATCCACGAGTTGTTGCTGAAAGGGTCGATAGTTGCAAGATTTGTTGGGCTAAATAACTCTTCCAAACATAGGTCAAGCCCATATAAGCCAATAAATGGTTCAGTTGCCAAGACCGAGATCTGCCTAAGGGGTGTCTGATGTTGGAACACTGGAACCCTACAAAGAAAGAGCTTGAAGAGTGGTTGGATCTGAAGCTCCATGAGTTCATGGTTTAGGAAAATAGAAATTCACAGATATCAGAGGAAGATTGGTTAGACCGCTATATATACATAGATATCCACAAGGTCTTCTTCACAACATTTCCGGTAGAGCTTTACGAGTGGATCACAAGGTTAGCTGACAGCGTGGGAAGGTGCAAATTAGATCAACCTATTGTGTGGACTCCAGAACTGGTGCACAGGCTAGAAGCCACCAAAGATATGCACAGTAGATCAGTGGTTGGATCAGGTAATAGGAGGATTTATCACTGAGTTCGCAATAGATACAACTGTGAGTTATAGTGAAGCGGAAAGGAGATTTCTCCAAGGACTGCGGGGTAAGTATATCAAATGATTGAATACTTGGATTAAGATGTTGTTGTGTGAAAAAAGATTATGCACGTTATTTAATGTCTGGGGTAATGTGGAGCGGAAGAGGCTACCGTGGAATGGGAGGGGAAGAGAACAGTCCTCTGATTTCTATTTCACAAGAAAGTGAGGAGGAGCTCGCGAGGTTCTCATCGTGAAGTGCAATCCAGTTGATCAAGGAGTGTTTCTCACTGATATCACCTCTGTCCATGCCACCACCCACTTCACCTACATCAAATCCGTACACACCGACACCGACCCCACCTCCAACCCCACCACCATCAAAAATCAGGATGGCGAGTGCAATCCAACTACCAATATTTAAGGGTGTAGGAAATGAGGAACTAGGTCAGTTCTGGTTTGTGATAAAGTTTGTATGGGACGCTCAAGGCATCACAAATGATAACATCAAGAAGGCTACCTTAGTTAGTGTGCTGAAGGACCGCATGTTTACCTAGTACATGAAATACTCAAGTGATCATCCAAATGAGGGAATAGCAGTAATCTAGGAGGCGTTAAACAAGCAATTTGGGTGACCAAAGTGAGTAGTACAGTCGGTTATTGGGTTCAAGGAAATCGAAATGTTTCCTGGTGAAACCCCATGGGATCTAGATCAAAGATTGAAAAGCACCATCCATGAGGCAAACATGACACTAACGGATGCGCAACACTATGCTTGGTTTATGGTGTCATTAACACCACATCTGAGGACGACTTTGTCACAAGAGAAGATCTCAACCCAAGCTAAAGCATTGGAGACAACAATGCAGTTGCACGAAACCCCAATATAGGATCCAGGGTTGGGAGTATAGAAAATCCAAGTGCAAATACAAAACCTATGTCTAGAAATGTGAAGTTTGAAACAAGGGCAAGCACCTCAGACGGAAGTGTAGGAAGAAGTGTGGTGTATCAAATGTAAGGGCCAGGGCCATGATAAGGACCATTGTTCGATCTCTGCGAACTATGTGGCAAGAGGGGGCCCAATACTGTTGCAACCAGAGGTACAAGCTAGGCCAAGCACGGTTCCCGCACTCTGGTGCGCAATCTATCAGGTGGGCAGAAAGCATGCCATGAACAACTGTCATCTGTTGTCGAACCCAGGACAGCCCCACCCCCCCAACAACTATTTTGTAACTTCTGCATGACGGTGGGCCTCGATGAAAGGAATTATCGCAGTTACGAGATGTTGATGGACCGAACACCAACTTATAAGATGCAAATGGAGGCGGGCAGGCATGATCCCGCCGCACCATTCACCTGAGGAGGATACTAAGGACGCGGACGGGGCCGCGAGGGAATGGGACCTAGACGGGGACGAGAACAATTAATTTGCTATAATTGTGGAGGATTGGGGCATTACACACGTGATTTCACGAACCCGACCAAAGCTTGTTTCCCTTATTGTTACCAATTTGACCATGAAGTAGTTGATTTCCCCACGTTTATTGCTCAGATGCGGGAAAAGGGGGTGCTTCCAACTAACCCTACTCAGAACGTCAAAATGATGAAGGCTAAACCCTGCACAGAAGATCTGAATGTAAATATGATGCTCAAAAGTGGCGTCGCTACAGGAGAAGATAAGGGGAAGCAGCCAGAGGCGGATACATGGGTCCGTAAGGCCCCCCCCGAAACAACCAGAATTTGAATTGGAGCATGCGAAGGAAACCTTTATGGAAGCCAAGAAGAACTTCACGAAAGCTTATACTTCAGATAGTAAGGATCACTTCGGGCTAGAGGAGGATACTTCTATGCTAACCGCCTTCTTGGAAACATGCATGAAGTTACTGAGGGACGCTAAAGTGGTAAAAGGACTGCAAGAATTGATAACTCGATGCGCAGGAGCAGATGAATCGTGAATGGTCCGGAAATTAGGCAAACATGCTTTGCGCACTGGGCAAGAAATTTGATTGACTGTCTAGATTGGAGACTATGAGATGGACCAAGTCGTTTTGGACTGGGGGTCCGACGCAAATGTCCTACCAAAATAGACTTGGGAGTGCATGGGCAGGCCCACACTACAATGGTCCCCGATCCAGTTACAGATGGCTAACCAACAAAAGATCCTGCCCATGGGAAGACTGCACGAGGTTACAATAGACATTGATGGCGCTAGCACACAAATCGATTTTGAGGTCATAGAAATTGTGGATGATAGTAACCCATATCCTGCATTGCTAGGAATAGATTGGACAACGGATATGAATGGAGTCATCAACCTCAAGAAACAAAAAATGATATTCGAAAAGAAATCTCTCCGCGTAGTGGTTCCATTGGATGCAGCAGAAGGGGTGCACTATATTGAGCCATTGCACGACGAAGACAGTGATGGTGAATTGGACTATATCTACCAGATTACAACGCAAGATCAGGACAGAGTAAAGCCAACAGTGGACGGTAGACTCTCATGGGACTGTGATACTTCTTGCACATTGGACTCAGATGAAGAGGTTGAACGCTAGAAGAACCGACTGCATGAAGTAACCACACTAAATTGTAATAGGATGGTGACCATAGGGGAAAAGGAGCAGCCAGCTGATTAGCATGAATTGACGAAGGGGACAAAAAAACTGTCGGAAGTATCCGCGAAGGCACCACGTGCAACCATGGCTTTAGGAAAGGGTGCAGTTCCAAAGACACGAAGGAAATGGTGCAGATGTCGGAGGCAGGCGTGTGCACAGATGGGAGAGCGAAATGAGATAAGCATTCCTCGCCAGCATAGGTTGCAGGTGTATGAGGTGCAGACACCCAACCAGCTTAGAATTAGTAGTCCAAAGCAACCACAACAAACCGGTTTGCCAGCAACTGACGCCAAGGTTAGTAGGGAATCAGGGAAGTTGTGGATACCACGGGTTCGTTGGGCCTATAATAGACGACAGAAAGGAGCCCAAAAAAGACAGGGTAGTCGCTAGCCCCACAACATCAATAAACTATGGGTACGGCCAAGGAAGCAAAGTGCACTAAGAAGGGACGGATCCAACAAAGCAGCACAGGAATGGGCTGTGACCCTGCTATCATGGCTGCGCCCGCACTTATAGAATAACACACTCCCCATAATGACGCTTACCGACAGACCGGCTACCCAGACACTTAAGAGGTGCTCGCAGCCTGGGCTAGCAGGGAAGTTGAGAAATCGCACCAAAGGTGTGAACACCTGACTAGTAGTAGAACCTACAGTCTCAGTGCCCCAAGTAGTTGAAAGAAGGCATGGGACTATAAATAAGCCTACGGAAAGTCGGTGTGGCAAAAGGATTCTTTACCAAGTGAGGCAGTCCACAAGATCGCAGGTGTAGCCCAAGGATGTCGCTACCGCGAGGAAAATTCGAAAGATGATCGTTATCAACATTAGTCTTGACAAGAAAGTTAGGTTACATTAGAGAGGAGCGGGCAACGGGACATTAAGACGAGAGTTCCGGACTAGATACGCAAATATTTGTCGACTAGACGCCACTAATAAACTGGAAAAGGAGGGAAGGGATTTTTTCAAATCTCATAATATGTGGATGGCACTAGAATATTGGCACCCTGAACCAGCGAAGAGCAATGAGTACTCGCCTACCAGGCATCCCATGAGTACCATGGCTAGAACTCAAGCACGATTTGCGGAGGAAATGCAACTAAATCAGGCAGGGCGTGAGGACGTGAATCAGGTTCCCAAAGTTCCAAAGCCTCCATGCACACCGCGACCCAGGAAGAATAAGCAGACGGTAGGAATAGTCTGGGCCTCACCAAGATTCAACAAACGGTTGGCAGTTGACAAAGGCAAAGAAATCACCACTAAACCCGTTGAGGATGACGACGATATGCAAGCCCTAATTGATCAGATTGATGCACAGGCTGAGGAAGAAGACGTTGCGTTCCAACTTACATCACCACCCTCATATATCTCTCCATGGACTGGGACGACCATGATCCCAAAGGACGTGGATGCTACAAAGACTACACTCCAGAGCCTGCTTCTTCCGGATGACATAAGGTTCGAAGGGTTGCCGATGGGGTGTGTTCCAAGCATCAAGTTTGAAGATTGGGACCTTGCAGATAGCAATAAGTTTCCCAAATTGGCCGAAGATCAGTTATTGCCGCAGAAGTGGTTACTAGATGTGGAGAAGGCGGGACTACTGAATCTCAGGTGGATACCTCACTATCACTGCACCACCCTCACCATATTTGATCCGACAGCTACTCTATCTCATACATGATGAATATCTCTGGTTGGAGGAGCCCATCCCGATCACAACCAACTTAATCCATCGAATTACACACCTACCTCTTAAAGGGAACAACCCCTAGACATAGTAGGAACAAGTAGCGAGGGAGGCCTCACCGAAACAATGAAGGCAAAATACCACCTGGAAAAAGGAAAGTTGGGGTATGTCATAGAAAGCATTAACGACCGCGCGGTATGAGTTGCCACTCAGCTACTAGCTAGTAAACTCATGAGGAAGTGTCGCACAAATGAGGTGCCAGCTCCTGTTATTGCATTGGTAGGGCAGTGAACCGAAGGGGTTCAGTTCAATTGGGCACAGTTTTTATGCGACAAATTTCTGACCAATTGTCAAAAAGCAGAGGACAACGGTAAGACATTTCATTATGCATAGTCGCCCTTATCAATCCTTCTGGTCATAGGCAAATTGTCGCAGGAAAGCCAGTTTCCCAGCATTGAAGATAGCCTACCCAAAGCAGTGCTGTATATTTCACTTTGGGCTACAAAGGACACCGCAAGGGTTTCTGCAATCTGGGCTTTTTGGACCTCCATGGAAGGAAATATACGAACATAGATTGCTCGACGACTACGGATGTCTCCCACAATCTACAATAATTTCCAAAGCACAGCCGAGTTCAAAGCGGACATGCATCACCTGTACATCTGGGCACGAAAGGATCCAAAGCGATCATGGGTCACACTTCCATTCATTACAACAGAAGATGCCATTTAATTAGTATTATCAGCATGGCCTCTCGAATGGCATGCCCCAAATAAGGTTGTTCTTGACAAGATGGTAGCCCAACAGCAGAAGAAGGAATGCCAGCAGCGGCTCACTCAACTAGAAAAAAAGACACGTCAAGAACAACAGACCACTTCGCAGCAGGAGGCTACCAAGAGCCCGACAGTAGAAGAGAACCAGGAAGATCAGGAAATGGACTTGGAACAAGACCCGCAATAGTAAATGGAAACACAAGACCACCTCAAACGGTCATGTGGTAAGGAATCACCGACCGCAAGAAAAAAACCCAAAACAGTGAAGGCCCTAGAAAAAGAATTCATTGGCAACAGCCAGCCAGCAAGCAATGTTCCCACCAGTGCATTGAATAAACTCATCACTGAGCAGACAACTGTGTTGGGGGAGATCCAAGCACAGTTGCAGGCATTACAGGTGCGACCCCAGGGCAGGGTCACCCTAGAGCCACTGTCGAGCAGATGGTATGCACGCACACCAAACACCCTCCCATTGCTGGCAGGTGCTGTCCTAGCCGAAGCCGCAAGTGAAGAACATAGTTAGGGATTAAATCTGGCTGCCCTGTGTAGGGAAATACTATACCAACTGCAAGAGGGGGTCACTAATGAGCTTCGTGCCAGGGAAGGTCGCGCCTTCCACACCCTGACTGAGCAAAAGGCAAAGTTAGAACAGGTCACTCTCCAACATGATGACTTGGCCGCACGCTACCATGCAGTAGAGCAAGCTGTCACAGAGGCGTGTAGTACAGTACTAGATCTAGCCATCCCTGGAAACCTCCCAACAGCTACCAAGATTCAACACATGGCAACCAAATTTCGTACAGCCCAAGAGGAGGCCACAAGAGCCCAGGGGGAACTAACGTTACAAATTGCAGAGCTCCGCCTCAAGGTACAGCCACCCACACCCCCGATAGACCAAGAATGGAACCGGGAGAAATTCAAGCTAGATTGGAAATGATGAGGAGTGTTGTCCGCGAATACTTGGGACTACTAGATCAGTCTCTCATTATGCTCACATCCCTCCAAGAGGATCCAACCATACAGCAAGTGGAAACCGAGGTGTGTGAGTTACAGCAGACCTATGACACCGCTTGAGGGGCTACATAGACAGTTGCTATCACACAGCGGTTGGCCAAAATGAAGGAGGTCCAAGTCGACGCGGTGCAGCAACAAGAGGCAGTACTTAAAGTACAGATCCAGCCTTGGCTCGATGAAGCATTTAGCATCTCTACAACAATTTAAGGCAAGTTAGTGCATATGTAGGCAATGTATGATACCGAGCAAGCAACTGCACGTGCTAGGGATGCATCAGTGGCTCACTTGGAACAAGTACAGAGGCTCGCAACAGAATTTGTTGAAGGGACATGCGATGTGTAGAAGTTGTTGACCGACCTCCACGCAAATATTCCCACACCAACTGAGTGACTCAGGACGAGCCACGATGATTGTGTTGGGGGACTGTTGGGTAGCAGAAGCCCGCGTAACAATTATGGGGCACAAAGCCTGAAATTTTGGGTAGAAATAGGATAAAGGCTCCGCAGAATGCACAGAGCGTGAAAGGTAAAAGGTTGAGTCAAAGGGTTGTCCGCTCAAGAAATAATATAGAATAATAGGAAGTAAATCAGTCTGCAGATCATAGGAAGGTAAAAATAAAGCGAGGCTCTATGGGTAGGAAGTAGCTTTTGGTATGTAATCTTGGATCTGTTATGTAATGGGTTTTTGAGAAGAAAAGTCTTGAAGCGTCTGTAAGTCCGAGTCGAGGGTATTGGGTAGTAGATAGAGGCTCTATAGTTATGTGCGTAGAGTCCTGAGTCCACAACTGTGTGTGTGGACCCCCACAGCTGAGTGCGCAAGACGGATCTGGATGTATTGGTGAAGAAAGTGAATAAAGATAAGTTGATTCTTAAATTCTATGTTAAATATAAATTATCATGGATCTGGTTAATGTATGGTTAATATAACTATGTGCGTATGCTCATGTTATGAATATATGTGAATCTGTATCTATTCTAAGTGCACGAACTAGTTAATTCTGCTAAATGTTTGTTTAAAGACCATAAAAAGTAGGTTGAATCTATAAACAACGCATTAATAAGTATCAAGGAGTATTCTGGGACTGGATTTGTGCAAAACAGAGTGGCACGAAGCCACAGAACGTGCACGAAACCTCCAGACCACATCAAGACATCCCAAGGGTGCAGAAACCTGGTTCTAGCACCCTCCCCTGCTACCTTGGGTGAGACCTCAATCCGCACTCCGCGGGCTATTGCCGAAAGGGTCAATAGCTGTGGGATTTGTTGGGCTAAATAAATCTTCCAAACCTGGGTCAAGCCCATATAAGCCAACACACCTGGTGGGTGTGTTATAATTATTGAGAGAACATAAGCTTTATGAAAGGATTGGTAAGTGTGACTTCTTCCAGACATGGGTACACTACTTCGGGCACATGGTCTCCAAGGAAGGTGTATCAATTGATCTTGATAAGATCAAAGTCATAAGGGAGTGGCTAACTCCAAAGAACGTGGATGAAATAAGATCATTCATGGGATTGGAAAGATATTACAGGAGATTTATTCATAATTTCTCTAAAATAGGACATCCCATTACAGCCTTACAGAGAAAATATTTGAGTGGATTGCACAATGTGGAGAAAGCTTTGAGTAGTTAAAGCAATTCCTCACTAGTGCACCAGTACTGGGAATCATAGATCCAAGCGTTCGTAGTATGTACCGATGCCTGCAAGGAGGGACTCGGTGGACTCTTAATGTATAAAGGAAAAGTTGTGTGCTATGAGTCCAGAAAATTAAATAAACATGAGGAAAATTATGTGATGTGTGATTTATAATTGGTTTCCAATATTAATGCACTGAAAATGTGGAGGCACTACCTCCTTGGCTGGAAGTTCACACTCATGACATACCATAGTGGGCTCAAATATTTGTTTGAATGGCCGAATTTGAATGCTAGGCATGTCAAATGGCTAGCCACACTTAACAAATTTGACTTTGAGATTAAGTATATAAAGGGTAAGGAAAACAAGGTTGTGGATGCCTTGAGCAGGAGAATCCAAGTGAATCACATGGAAATGATAAGCTCATATGCAACAAATCTAGATGAAAGAATCAAAATTTTTGGACAGTGGAAGGAAAGCTACTAACAAATCAAGGAAAGGTTGTGGAAAGGAGGTGAGGATGGGGAATACCACCTCGCTGAGGATGACTTAGTTAGGTTTAAAGGAAGAATATATATGCCTAATAGTGATGAGGTAAAAGGACTGAAAATGAGAGAATTCCATTCTAAGCCCTATTAAGTACACCTGGGGTATCAAATGACCCTTACAACCATAAAAATATACTATTACTGGTCAAACCTGAAGAAAGAAGTAGCAAACTTTGTGGAAAATGCATGGAATTCCAAAAAGTAAAGGCTAAATGCAAGCACCTGACATGATTGTTACAAATAATCTCTATTCTGGAACGGAAGTGGAGCTAATCTCTAGGGATTTCATTACAGGATTTTCCAAAACAGCTAAGCAACATGATGTAATCATGGTAGAAATGGAAAAGCTTAGCAAGGTAGCTTATTTTGGGGCAATCAAATCTACCAATATTGCCAGTGACAACACAAATTTTCGTAAAAGAGATTGTGAGGATACATGGCATCCCCAAGAAGATTGTGTCAGACAAAGATGCTAGATTTACTTCTAGGTTTTGGAAGGAATTGTTTGCAAGTTTGGGAAAAGAATTAACATTCAATACCACCTATTTTCCATAAATAGATAGGAAAATAGGAAGGACCGACCAGATCCTTGAGGACATGATGAGGATGTATGTGATGCATTAGCCCAAGAAATGGGAAGAGTACCTTCCACTTGTGGAATTTGCATACAACAATGGGCACCAACAATCCATAAAGATGAGCCCCTTTGAAGCATTATATGGTAGGAGATGTAATGCTCCTATTAGCTGGAGTGATCCAGTTAATAGGGTCCATATAGGACTTGATATGCTTAAAGATATGGAATGACAAGTTCAGATTATAAGGCAAAATTTGAAAGTGGCACAGGATAGACATAAAATCTATGCAAATAAGCATAGGGTTCACAAGGAGTTCCAAGTCAAATAACATGTTCCCTAAGGGTGGTGTTATAGCTCCAAATCTCACTATTATGGTTTGTGATGCTGCACTCATGGCCTAGGGCAACCCCTCCTTCCAGACCTGGTCCAAA
>APFE030943644.1:2272-25180 GCA_000404065.3 Pinus taeda | reverse complement strand
TGATGTTCATATTTGAATTTCATGTATGAATGGATGTCTAAAAGTTTATAACTAACTCCTTTCTTATATAACATAAAGATGATTTTTATGTAAATCTTTGTCCATATACTACTGCATTCCTTGGAATTGTTGTTTTTGCAGGGCAAAGGAACGAAAGGGACGTGAAGAAGGGTTTGCACCCTTGAGGAACTACCCAAACGTAGGACCTGAGGTACGTCCTTCTCACCTTAGAAATAGCTTTTTCTAGCATAATGGCTGTGTGTGTGCATGTTTATTGATTTAGACAACTTTCAGTCTGCTGGGGTTCCACCCAAGAACCTTAGGGGATAAAATCCCGCAACAGAACTGGCGACTCTGCTGGGGAACAACATTCTTGTTGTTCCTAGTTGGGCGTTTGTGAAGCCTATCAGGGCTCAGTAGCTTGCTGGCTTATTGTCATTGTTTGTTCTATTTCTGACTTCTGAGTTTTACCAGTTTCTTGAGTTTCTTTTTTATTTTTCCTGAAATATTATATACACGCTGCTTTGTTTAGTTACAGAAGCGTATAAACGCTTGTTGTCTGAAGTAAACCCACGTATACGCAGGTTTCCTCAAACAGAGTCACGTATACACGTATTCTGCACTGAATGCAGTCGCGTATACCTGGCAACTTTCAAGATTTATAAACTTTTTTGTCTCTGGAGTGTGTCTGGTGCTTTCAGTTAGTTTAAACAGTCATCTTTGTCAGTATCAATTCTCTGTTTTACAGCAAGCGTCTTTACTCCAACTTCTCTCTAATTATAAGGAGTCTTGGTCTTGTTTTGTGTTTGCAAGTGTCATCATCTTTTTGCTTTAAACACACAAGATTTCCTTATTGGAATCTTGGCTGCCCTAAGTGATCAGAGCAGGAAAGATTGTTATTAATCTTTGTGTTTAACTTTGTTTCTTGGTGACTTTTTGTTTGCTTAACGAAATCAATTTTTATGACTAGTGACTTCTTTGTTTCATCAAAGTTGTCATTTTGATACTTTCTTGAAACCGTCTTTTTGATCTTTTTTGGTCTTTGCTACCAAAGCTTTCCTTGCTGCCTTCCATTGTCAAAATCCTTTTTGAGCACATTTTTTTTTTGTTGAGTTTTCATTCTTTGTTGGGTGTCAACTTGCAAAAAGTGTCTCTTGCTTGTTTCAATTGTGAAGTGTCGGTTTTTGTTGAGAGCATTTTCAAAAAGATCCTTTTGTTGCTACTTTCAAGTGAACTTTTTGAAAAGTTTTAGTTTTTCTTTCTTGAATTTGCTTTTCATTTAGTTTCCTTTTGCTGAATGAAAGTGTTTTTCGTTATCTTGAGTTTTGCTTTTAGTATTTGGACGAATTGTAGTATCTCATATTCCATCTAAATATTGTAAGTGGCAAAAGAAAAATTTGATAAACAAAGCAACTTTCATTTCTTGTTTTTAGAGTTGTTTTCAATTCTCATATCTTCACTATACTTTGCATTAGTTTGCATTGTTAAAGCATTAGCAATTATTTTGGTTTTTGCGTGTGTGAAGTGTGTTATAAGAAAAGAAAAGGAAAAAAAATTTCTTTCTAAGTGTTTCCTACAACCCATGTAGAGTACTCTTTTCATCGAAAGAAAAATGATTGCATTCATGTAGTTACTTTTTTTATTTTTGGTTGAGTCATACACACATCATCAAGTTTCACTTCCATCATCCCCTGACTTAAAGAACAGCCCTTAAAATCAAGAGCTAATTAAAATCAACTAGAACTTTTTATTTTGAAGTTAAATACACAAACAAGTTTTAGGATTTTAGGGCCTTGGAATAGGCGAGTGGAGAGTTAACTCTCCAAGGCCATATCAAACTGTCAAACATAGGAGTCTGAATAGAGAGTGCAAATCCAATAGTGTGAGGAAGACACCATGGTATTATGGGTCATTTGAAATCCTTGAAAGGATAGGACCATTAGCATATAGAATGCCCTTAACTCTATGAGTTAGAATTCATGATGTTTTTCATGTTTCTTTACTTGAAAAGTATGTACAAGATTCTAATCATGTGATTGATTAGTTTGTGCTATATGTGGAACCAGAAGGAGAGTTCCAACTAGATCTAGTGTGCCTTCCATACCAGAGGAGTCTCATGCTCTGGAACCTATGTTGATATATGGGAAATTGAGCACTAAGGGTGACATTCCCCCAAGGGGGAGGGGATTGTGACAGCCCTACCCAGATCCCTTGTACACGCTACATTGTAGATATATTGTAAAATATTTTGCAACAATTGAAATTTTGGGAGGAGGTTGCTCACTTGGGACGTTGTGGTTTCTTGTGCAAAGAAGAAACCTGGGAATGCAAGATGGCCATTAAAGGCTAGTTGGTGCATGAACTGATGAAGAATATCCTGAAATTAAATGAACTACAAGAGGAAGTATGTAGGCCCATGTTCTTGAGAAGTAACCACAAGAAACAAATGACAGGAATTTTATGAAGAGACTGTGTGTTGCAGGCCAACAAGGATGCAATAGTAATGGTGGTCGAGGAGGATGCCAAGAAAAAATTGGACACGAAAGAGAGAGGGGACACACACACACATACATACAGGAAGGAGGAGAGACATAGATGGACGAAGAAAGTTATCGAGGAAAGAATATTGGAAAGAGATTTCAACAAGCAGCATTGAAGAGATGAGAAGGGGATGGATCTCGATCCCTAGAGGCTGTGGGTTGAGTTGTTAGTATCTAGAGCCCTATAATAGCTTGGGGTCCCTAGAGGCTATTGGTTGAGATAGAATCCCTAGAGACCTGTACCATCTTAGGTCCCTGGAGGCTGTGGGTTGAGACAGAGGTCTATAGAACCCTGTAACAACTTGGGTCCCTGAAGGTTATGGGTTGAGATGGAATATCTGGAGCCTTGTAATGGCTTGAGTCCCCTGAAGGTTGTGGGTTGAGGTAGAAGATGGTGGAGCCCTGTAATAGCTTGGGTAGAGACTCTTCTGAAGCAAAAGCTAAGGAAGAAAAGGATGGAGACTTGTGGTTATCTCCCTGATGGTATAGTGGATTTTGGACTCCCTAAAAGGGGGTGAATCATAGTTTGAGCACTTGGGGGTGAGGTTGGGCACCTCTGGACTCCCAATTTCAAACAAGAAAGTAGTTTGAGGAAGGAAGTTCTTTGGAATATCGGATTAGTGGCAGTTGGTGTGCTAGTCCCTGAAGCAAACAACGCCCCTAAACTCTAGAATCTGGCTCGGGGGCGATGCCTCGAGAATCCTTGTCCCAAACTCAGTTGCCCTGCACATTCAAAGATAAATATCATTGTGTGTTGGTTGTATTTTGGTGAATCATGTTGTTATGTTGTGGATAATGGTTTTGGATTTAGGAACTGTGTTGTGTTGATTTTATTCGCATATGTGGTACATCCCCATGGGATATGTTAATGTTATATATGTGTGTGTGTTGAATGTCATGGTGAGAATGAGAAGGATAGAATTGTTGCCGAAAAAAGGAGTGAGACCATGAACTAATAGGAGAAGTTGGGCTAACCTTATCCTTTGAATGGTCAAAATCCTAGTCAAGGGAGGCTTCTGATTGGCAGAAATGGATTCCCCTCACATATTAGTCAAAAGGACAGGGTAGAAAGGCCACAGAGTCTGAAGCCAGAGGATACTTTAAATCAGGGTTGGGGACTTAATGGAAAAAGGGTATTGGAATTCTGTTGAGAGGCAACGATGGATATTTCTACATCACTCGGATCCGTCAAGGGGGGAAGATGTCAAAGGTGGCCACTCAGGAAACGAGGAAGGTAGAACCTTGGGGAATTGCGTGAATAATGTCTTAAAATGTTATGGGTTAGAGGGTTCCCATTGATAACATGAGACCTAGTGAAAACCCAGTCGACGAGTGATCCTTCGCTCTCCGTAGCCCAGGCATGTGATGTCCCATCGTCAGAGTGGAGATGACATTGGCATGATGTTTTGAGCGGCACGTGGCATGAAGTTTGGGAGTATTAGGTAACAACAAGAGCCACATATGGGGGACACATGGACCTCTCGCAGGTTGACATGTGTTTGGATGACGTTGACATGACGTCACTCAGGAAATGATTAGACCCCGGAGGTCAAAAACCTTATAAACGCAGATGGTTAAATATTCTGTGGAATCATAGGAATGCTAAAGTTATGGGACCTCAGGGACACCTGTGGATAGCATGGGGATAATTACATGGCACCCCAAAATACTAGAAGCTCATAGCCACTATGAAAGCAATATCAGGAGATATGAGTATCGGGATGGATGGAAGATGGGTGGCAAGACCCACACCAACGCAGTGTTGAAAATTGCAATAATAAATTCTCAATTTGATTTTTCCTTGATTAAATTGAGAAAATTCAAATTTCCACATCATCATACAACTTGGATGATGTTAACTTGTGTGACATGGCTTATGTCACACAGTTTACTCAGTAAATTCGAGTTGGAGGAGTTAGAGTTCATTTCTGCATGTGTGATTGCTAATTTGTAGCAATCAACATCAGTTATCTCAAGTTGTTTTCAATTAAACATATTCCAACTTTTGGAGGAACTAGTGGAAGGTTAGTTAAGCAATGGGACTTGAGTCAAACTCAGTGATCATACAGTTAACTGGTCAATCAACCCAAAATAGTTAGTGCATGTAGATAATTCGAGTTTCCCAATTGAGGTGAAGATTCCAAGGCAGTGTAACAATAGTTGTAGACTAGCCTTGAGTGTACAGGTGTTGCATGTAGTTAGATGATCAGTGTAAGGAATTGTGCAATTCAATTAGAGGAATTTCCTAAATAGTAGGGGCTAACTCTTCAAGGAACAATGCAAGGAAATGGGGGCTCAAGCCCAGGAAAATTTTACTAAGTCTGGGTCAGAGGCCTTCAGTGAGAAGAGAGAAAGGTTGTGCACTTGCAAGGCAAGGAAATTGTAATGCATCTCTATTAATTTGATTAATGCAAGCAGGAATTGGGGTTTTTAGTAGAGTTCTTTCCCCAGATAAAAATACTTGTTGCATGTGTGTTATTTCTTATTGCATGTCTAATATTTTTGTTCTAAATTGTGAATTAATTTCCACAGAGCAGTAGAGTAGGTTTGTGTCTTGTGATTTTGATTATAACTTCAAGAGAAGTTGTAAATATACATCATATTTCTACATGGTACTAGAGTAGGATTCATATTAGAGAAGGAAATTCAAATTTGTTTCTCAGATGTTCGAATTTGAAGATCATTGTAGCGGGATTTCTTTAGAGCAGAGAAGATAGCCTTCAATGGATTAAAGCTAGAGTATGCCTTGGAAGGTGTCTCAAATTTTGTTGCATGGAAGGATCGCAAGAGGCGGTATTGGATGAGAATGGATTGATAGAATACATCAAGAAAAATGTTACAAAACCTAAAGCATCCAGTGCCCATAATCTTTCTTAGTGGAAGAAAGATGTAGCGAAGATGAGGAGAATAATCTTGGAGGGAGTATGAGATCATATTGTCTCGAATCTCCATGAAAAATAAAATTTGTTCGCAATGTGGAAGTAACTGACATAATTGTTTTATAATAGTAGTGACCACAGGAAGCTAACACTCAAGGATAAAATTCAACATATTAAGATGTAGAAGAATGACACAATTCCAAAATATATTAGAAAGTTGACACGGTGTCATGATGAACTTGACAGGGTCAATGTTAATGTCCCTGAAGAATACTTAATAAGCCTAGCCCTTCTAGGCCTTCCCAAGAGGTGGCATAACTATCAAGATTCGATGAATGGGAGGGAGAAACTATTGAATTGGGAGCGCTTATGGTTTGATTTAGTACAGGAAGAAATAAGGTAAAATACTAGAGATGGGACTTCATCCAAGGGCGAGGATTAAGAAAACTTTGTATTGTATGAAAAGGAAAAGAAGGGAAAAGGGAAGAAATCCCAATACAAACTAGAACCTAGTCAAGCGGCAAGAAGAAAGATTTGTCAAAAATTAAATGCTTCTATTATCATGCACATAATGTCCATAGAATAAGGCAAGCAAGAAGACCTTAGGAGGAGAAGCAGGTGAAGCTTTGGCTTTACAGTTCGAGCTTGAATTTACCCTAATTGCATCCATGGCCAACACAATGATGGGGAGCGTGTGGTACTTGGACTTAGGTGCATCGTTCCACATGACAGGGAATAAATACTTTTTCAGTGACATGGAAGAAAAATATTTGCAAACGCACATCGAGATGGGGGATGACGAAAGGTATAGCATGACCAAGATTGGTACAGTCACCTTTCAGAGGGTGTCAACCCCCCCCCCCCAGACCAAAGGATGTCATGCTTATTCTGGGCCTAAAGAAATATCTCATCTCTTTTGCACTTTTGGAAGATCATGATTATAATGTGATCTTCAACAAAGGAAAGGAATTCCTGAGACACATAGCCACAAGACAAGTGAAGCATATTAGGGTTCATGTGAAGAAATTGTACAAGCTAGATGTGGAGGATTGTGCTGCATTAAGCACAAAGGTGGAGAAGGTGCAAAGCCACGATCTCGATGACATTTGGCATAGAAGACTTGGTCATTTGCATCATCGCACTTTGAATATCATGCAAAAGATAACCACATGCCTCCCAAAAAGAGCACTTGAGCAGCAAGATGTATGCAAAGGTGTACCTTAGGGAAGTACACAAAATCCACATTCCATCATCAGGGCAACAAAGCACATGCAATCCTTGAAAGGATCCACTCTAATGTCTATAGATGATCTAAATTTGAAACTACTTGTAAATGCTTAGCAAGGTATTCAATTCAGTAAACATACATGTTTAAGAGGTGTATGTATTTTCTTCTGTTTATGTGTTTTAACTTGATTTGTTTCAGCTGATATTAACCATATATATCAGACATCTAAGGCAACAAATAAACATCACACATAACAGCAAATTTAATAAGGATTTCACCCCAATCTCGTGGGCTACATCTCCTGTGAGCTCTAGTCAACTGGACTTGGCACTTTGGGATTATGGCTTGAATTATTTTACAAGTTCCACACTCAACTCCAAAAGGTTACTGACTGAACCTATGGGTTTAGAAAAACCATATACATCCCTGTCATGGCTATCCACTTTGTGCAGGCAAACCTAGGCTCCCTTGGACTTGATTCCTTCAGTAGGTGCACTAAGCTTCCCTGAGCTTCTTAATGACACAAACTCCTTCAGAATGCTTCAAATGTCTCTGAAACCTCTACTACTATCTCCAATACATATCTGACATAAATAAATGACTATTCATTTTCTCAAAATGAGCACTACATCCCCAATATAGGCCTTCTCCCATGGATGGCTCTGGGCTACCTAAAACTTCTCTTCAGCATCTCGGCCTTTAGAAGTCTCCAAATGCTTCTGAAAACACCTTCATTGGATTCAGAAAGTTCCTTATAGCAGAAATAGGCTTTTTTTTCACCTCAAATAGATGAACCTAGCCCGGCACAGCTCAATCACTGAAATGGCCCTACTGGCCCTGAAAGCTTCCCTGAAGCTAAACAATGAGAAGAATGCCTCAACAAGAAAAAAGAGTTGTATAAATGGATTCATAATGATGAAAACCTTCAGGAATGACCTTCGTTCCACTTTCAATGGTTGCACACATCCCAATGCAGCTCCCAAACTAATATGGCCTTGATGGCTCCTGGAACTTCCACGAAGCAAAACCACCTGCAAATGACCTCATATGGCCATGAAACCTATGCCAATGGCTTCAGAAGGTCGAAGAGAACCAAAATCAAAAACAAAATCGTCCAAAAAGGAATTTCCTAGCCAAAGTTATGGCTCATTGAAGATTTCCTCTAGTTTGGCCTAGAATCACTCCAGCTAACTGTAATTAGAGTCCAGATAACCCCGACAGTTTGGCAATCCCACCATTTTTGGAGCACTCTACCAAAAACTCCACCATCACAACTGAAAGTTAACTATTTATGATGTGACCAACATTTTCAAACTCGGAGGTTAGGCTGTCTCAGATTCTGCACTGAACTGGTGGTTAACTGACCGTTTCCTCCGGGTTAACGGCGTTGTGTGACCATGTATCACACATAACCTTTATGTGCTGGCAGTTAAAATTAGGCCCACGGTTATGGGGCGAGGGTCGCATGGAAGGGCGGTCTGGCCCTTAGGGGCTGGGCCCCTCCGAGCCCTACCAACCTTACTACAAAGTTCTTTACCCCTTTGATCCGCAATGCAAAAAAGATCTACTGATTTGAGCGAATGGTAAGGCGTGGGATTAATACGAAGTAGGTTGCAGGTTTGATCTTCCATGCCTCCAAAACTTTTAAACATATGCACATGCCTTTGCTGACGTCATCAAGGCCACGTGGCGGTCTCCGAGCCTGCCACGTGGAAGCCTGCCATTCGTTGCTTAGAACATAATATTCTTAGAATATTCCATGGAATATTATATTTTAAATTTTTTTTTCAAAAAATTCAAAATTTCAACGTTATTGGGCAATTCTTCTTTTTGGCATAACTTCCTCATACGGAGACCATTCTTCGAACCGTTTGCGGCACCAGAATCAAGAGGACGAGCTCTATCCAGTCATTCGGGTTCAAACCAATTCTGAG
This sequence comes from Pinus taeda, assembly GCA_000404065.3. Lineage (NCBI taxonomy): Eukaryota > Viridiplantae > Streptophyta > Pinopsida > Pinales > Pinaceae > Pinus > Pinus taeda. Next base: position 16,599 of record APFE030943644.1, on the reverse strand, counting down.
AACTTTTATTTTTGACCATTTTACGACACTTGGTCCTGAGCTCCTGATCAATAGACTTTTTTCGATAGCCTCCACTTCCAAGCACAAATATTTTTTCATTTTTATTAATGAATTCTCACAAAAGTGTATGATCTTCTTAATGCGAAATAAGGATGAGACATTCTCCAAGTTTGTATAATTCAAGGCACTGGTTGAGAAAGAAATAGACAAGAAGGTGTAGGCTCTCAAGAGCGATAATGGAGATGAGTACGTGTCAAATGAAATTAAAACTATATGTGCAAAAGAAGGCATTCGAAGAGAGTTTTAACCACCCCACAACCCACAACATAATCGGGTGTATGAGAGGAATAACCATAGCATTGTGGGAGTAGTGAGGGCGATGTTGCATGATTAAGGCCTACCTCTGCATTTGTGGGCTGAGGCATGCAACACAACAATCTATTTGTAGAACTAGAGTCCTCATTAAATTCTCGGCATGATTACACTAGAGGAACATTTCTCGAGGAGAAACCATATGTGTCACACTTCAGGATTTTTGGAGCCCCTGTTTACTGCCATGTCTCCAAATAATCAAGGAAGAAGAGTAGAGTCAACAACAAAATTAGGGGTATTTGTGGGTGACACAGAAACTCCCCACAACTACCATGTGTACTTTCCATCCCTAAAAATGAAATTTGTGCAAAGGGATGTAAAATTTGATGAGGATATATCCCTGCGATACTCTCTTAAGGGGGAACTTCAGATCCCACTAGAAGAGGATATCTTATCTCCAAAGGAGGAGCCTCAAGAAGTTGTGGAGTAGCCAGAAATTGAGGACAAGGGAGTGGAGACAGTCACTCAAGTAGAATCATTTAGAGAAGGTAGCAGAAAGACCAGCGAAGCTGAGAGACTTGTGCAGGATGTGAGGGAGAATGTGGGTGCTCCTTCAAATCAGCATAGTCAAAGAAGATCACCAGATCGATATACTAGCTACATGAATCTAATGGTTGAGCTTGCAAAGACTGAGCTATCCTCTTTTAAGGAAGTAGTAGAGAAACCTGTATGGGTTGATGCAATGGTGGAGGAATACGAACCCATTGTAAAGAAAATTGTTTGGGAAGTGGTCCCAAGTTGAGCAAACAAATCAGTTGTGGGTTTGAGATGGATCTTCAAGGTAAAGCATGCAACAAATGGAAGCATAGAAAAGTACAAGGCCATAATTGTGGCCAAGGGGTAACCTCAAGTTGATCAAATTGACTATGAGGAAACATTTTCTCCTGTAGAAAGTGATGGGCCTCTAAATTAGACATAAATTTAGGCCCATGCCTCTAAATTAAAACATAAATTAAGGCCTATGACCATCCTTCAACACATTAAACCTCTCTTTCTGCATTAGATAAATTATTTTTAACTTTAATATATTCATTTGGAAGGTTTATGAATAATTGGATATTTGTGCCTAATATTATTTATTTTTGTGGAATAACATGAGAATATTGGGTAGATCATGAAGATTTGGAGCAGGAGATAATTAGGGACTTTTTCCCTACTATAGGAGGATCAATAATAAATAATAAATCAACAAGGTATTGTGGAATTATGGCACAGATTGTGGAACTCCAATGATTGAGAAAATCTAGGAATGTGTTCCACTAATCAAGGGAACAGATCCACTAATCAAGGGATTTTGGTGGGGAAAGCTTCCTCCATTCATGAGGAATGATTCCTAATCATTTTGTATAAGTAAAAAGTCGAATTTTCCACTAGGAATAGATTTTGATTAGTGTTCTTGTGGAGAGAACTCGTATTTTTGCAGCTCCATTGTATTTTCTTGCAGGGATGTAATTGTATTGATGAAATAATGACGATTGGTTTCATGTTCAACTTCTAAATCTTGTTCTCCTCCATAGATCTCTGATATTCCTTGGGTTTGGCCATCCCAGGAACCTCAGAGCCCTTTTGTATCATTTTCTTTCCTTCTTTTCGCTTCTTATTCACATGCATCTCTAGGTTTTATTTCATTCTATTTATGCATTTAGTATTAATGATTTCTTGTTGTAGGGTTGAGTTAAATGGTTGATGTAAGTTATTTTTTCAAGATCACAAGAATTATTTCATCATTGGACAAGATTTGGAAGTTCATAATAATCATTGAGCTGCTTGGATTAGTCTTCTTATTCCCAAATCTAGATTGTCGGGCCTCCTTTTTATCAAAGAATAGTAAATTTCTGCTATTTTTTAGAAGATGTTAACAAGATTCAATCGAGTTGGTTCCACTTGCATTATAACAAAAAATACATTATAGTTCATAAAAAAAATTACCCCATTGCATTTGCACTTTATTTGGTTATGCATTTTTTCGATTTACTAGCTCACTAGTTCTCAAATTTCTAGATTTTCGACTAGTAATGTCTTCTTTTTTTTTCATGGTGTTAGGTTCCTATACCAATAGGTTTCATATTTCATGGTTGACAGTGGAAGGGCTAAATATGTTCATCATTGCAGGCTGCAAAGGTTCCATATTTTTTGTACATACTAGGAAAATTAAAAAATGAAAAGAGGGTATGCCTTAAAAGAATAATCAAAAGGCAAGAAAATCAAATGGTCAAAAGAAAACTGAAAATGAACCCCAAACTAAAGACCAGGAAAGTGGCCAGTCAAAATACCACTACTATCTTTTGGCAGTGTCACAGCCTACAAACACTTCTGCTAATCACACTTGATGGATGGCCCAATAGTCTAATCTGGACCATGCCATGTTTAAATTGCTTGTTGCAGAATAGAGAATGTTTCCTGTCCAAACAACTCAAGCTTGGCAGATGACTAGCTAGGTAGAGAAATGAAGGAGCCCAACTGCCTAATATGGGTCCTTGGAAGAAATAAAGGTAGATTTAGATAGGAGGGCAGTCAAAAGAAAAAGAGAACAATCAGGGTCTGCTAATTCAAGTGCACCCACTTAAAGTGAAGAAAAAATGTTAGGATTACTAGGGTGGGTAAGTAGAGTAAGGTTGCAGAAATGAAGGGCCATCACCAGTTGACTTATCAAAGAGCAAGACTCATTTCATTCAGGGTATTGGCACCATGGCAGAGGTTTGAGGACACAACAATAGAAGCATGTCTAATTTCCCCCTTTTTCCCCAAAACATCATTTACTAACATCCCCAAGGACCTTGAGATCTGCTCAAGTGTCCTCTTCCACTTCATTCCATGACCAAGTACCAGGTTAAACTATGGAGTCCAGTCAAGGGAAAGAAGCCACATTTTTTGTGTAAAAATATTCACTCTCATTTCCCTCATCTTCCATTCCTAAGTTTTACTTCTTAAAACTTAGTCTTTGCCCCTACACTCACCTTATAATGTCATATTAACAACTAATGTATTATCTAGCTCTCTAAGCATTCCCCTTCCCTAAATTCTACAAAGATCTATATAAAAATCCAAAAAGGTCTATGTAAATACCCTCCCCCTAGCAATATAGCTATATAGTCATCTCTTGGGGAATATTAACCCACCAGGGGTTAATATTAACCCTCTTTCACCCTAAAACTATGGGTTTTTATTAAAACTTTGGTTAAAAAACAATAAACCATAGTCCCCGCCCTCATTAACCCCCTTCCCCCCTTTCCGCGCTATAAAGTTGTGTTTGTAATGTTTTTTAATTAAAACATTAATAAACTATACCCGAAACCTTATGTCAAAACAAACCCCGCGCGTATTTTATTTAAACGATTATTTTATTCGGCGGGTCCCCTCGGCAATAAACTGTTGTCACATCATATTTTCCGCCAGCCGTTAGATCGTCGGCCCCACGGATCTAACAACTGGCGGTCAATCTCACCAGCAACCTGCCCGATGTTTTGCATCCGGGGGCTATACCCCCGCCACGCGTCAACCTCCCGTAGTGTTCGGAGCCCCCCCCTCCCCCCCCTCATACCACTTACCGCCCTGGGGTGCTACGGGGAAACCACTTACCACCCATCCCCTCTCGCTGACGTCACACCCCCGTCAGCGTGACATCACCCCCTCGTCCGCCACCACTGCTCCACGTCGCCTCCATGTTGGCCATCCACCCGCCTGCCCTGCCACCGTGTCACCACCACCTGGCCACCCACGTCAGCCACCACGTCACCTTGTTGTACCTGGACCCACTGATGACGTCATGCTGACGTCATCACCAAAAGGCGCCAAACAGCCAAAATTGCATAAAAAGTCGGGAAATGACCGTTTTATGTCATTTTAACTTACCGTTTGCGGAGCGTTGTGCATGCGAAAGACGTCGATTGCGCCCAAAATCGAGAATTTGTCCACCAAATCTGCTGTCGCCCTCGAAGTCAACTCAAATACCTGCAATTGTCCCAACTTGATATCTCCTGCACCAAAAAATCCAAGTATTTGCCGAAGGCGACCTCCTTCACCCATATTTCTCCCATTTTTCTCCTAATTTCCTGTAAAAAACTCTGCAAAAGTTCCTCACATTCAAATTATCCATTGAAACTACCCAAAAACCTGGTAAAATCCCTACACCACAAAGCTCTGCAAAAAACCCACGCCCTTCTGCGAAATTCACCATAAAAACTAATTGAAGAAGCTGAGCTACCGGCAAAAGGCCCATCCAACTGCACCCTCATCCCTGTTATCAGAATTCCCTTTGAAAAACCAACTAATTAGCTCAACACACTTTGGTTTCTTCCAAAAGAGTGCCCCACAGTTTATCAACCCTGTAAAAAGTTTCCTCTTACTCTCAGAACTGCTCACTCTCAAAAAACACAATTCAGTAGGCAATCCTCAACCTCTGCAGTAATTCTAAGCTCAAGAAAAAGCATCCAATAAACTTCATACATGGCCACTCCATCTGCTCTAGATGTTGCTCCTGTTAATCCACCCAGTAAGGAGCTGGAAGCTATGCCACTTGTGGACAGTGATTTCCTCATTGCAGATTTTGTGGCAGATAGGAACCACTTACAGACCTTCTGCCAGCTAAGGAACAGTCACTTGGACAACAGTGACATGTATGGCATCTGGGAGTCTAATCTGCCTACCTACTTCTTGCCATCTGTAAATGTCTTTCCTGAAGTCATCCACCTCTGTGCAGAAAATTATGACCAGAAGTTCAGAGCTGTAAAGTCTCCATCTGGGAGCATCCTCTTTTACATAAACACCAGACTCCATCAATCAGATGCTGAATTACAAACAAACCCAGCTGCTATACCCTTTTTCCATAAAGTATTTGTTGGATGAGGGCTCCAAGCTCTCTAGCATGGACATTGTTGCAGTTGCCAAAACTTTCATGAGAGCAGACTGCCAGCCTTCTGGGCCACCTCCTTTTTCATATGCAAATTTCAATGAGGTAGGCAAGCTGCTTGTGGACATGATATCCTCTGTCCTGGGGTTCTCCACAAATGAGCATGTTGATGAAACTGTTTTGGTCTTGTTATCTACATATAGCCCTGGGAAGCCCCCTGCTGTAAAATACAATTATGCCAAGTTTATTGCCAACAAAATACATGACCAACTGGTGAGGCTGGACAGGGAAGCAATATTCAAATATTCATCATACATCTATCACCTCTTCATGTACTATCAGACAGATTGCTTCCAGTGCCACATCAAGAAACTGGATTCACAAGGTGAGAGGAGGTCTGCCATCTTCTGGTCTTCAGTGTTCCACCAAGTCCAGAACTCTCCCTATTCCTACTGTGAATTTATTGACCAATTTGTCTATTCAGTCACATGCCTCTTGATGAGGTCTCCTCCTACCAGATTGTCCAAAGATATGCAGAAACTCTTACAGCTGTCCGGGAATTATAAAATAGGTGATTGGTATTTATACCAAAATCACACAGTCATCAGGATCTATGGCTGTGAGCTCTGTCCTTATAGGCTCCCAAGGTATGTCCCTATGAGATTGTTTGCCTTGGAATACTATAGGCAACTCATCAATTCTGACCTTACACACTTCCACAGTGCCAAGAAGAAAGCCAATCTAAAATTCAGAGACCACCTAGGCCCCTTCATCATGAACAAGAAAGATGGTTGGCAAGAGGCTGATCAAATATTGGGGCAAAAGCTTAAACTCAAAAGGAGCTTCTGGTGGGTCCCTTATGACCCTGTAGGAGAGTCAAGTATAGGCTGCTAGCCTATAAACATTGTCCATATCCACAAATAGAACACTTTTCCAACCAAGATGAATGGGTGCCTGATACAATAGTAGAGGAATTTACTCAGGAAGAGAAGATGGAGCAGACTGTGAAAGATTTAGAGAAAACTCTTGACTTGGATTCTTGTCAGCAGGTCATATTCAAGCAACCAGTCCAAGTGGGAGAAGGCACATCCACTGATGCAGCTGCACAGACTACTCAGCAGACATCTACAACCACCACTACAGCAAAAGGCAAAGAGATAATGGATGAACAGCAAGAGACAGAGGCAGGGCAGCCCAGCACTTCAAAGGATCAAAGTCAAGGGCAAGCCCCTTTACAAGCAAACTGAACCACCCCAAATCCCAGTTTTGCAAACACCTCTCAATGAAGAGAGAGGAAAAAAACGTGATAGAGAGGAGGTCACACCTCCAAGTGGGTCAACACAGCAGCCAGAGGCCAAGAGGCCAAGAATTAACCCTGCAAACGAGGAAGAAGACATCAGTGAAGAAAGAGCAGAAAGCCAAAATAGAGAAAGACTATCCAGCCAGCAGACTGCCACTAGTTCATTTCAGCAAGAACAGGCCATGCAGCAAAGCACAGAAGTATCCTCCTCAAGGCAGCAGGGCAAGCAACCAGCTGGTATCAAAGGGGGTTTCATGGAGATCAAGGCACAAAATGAATTGTTGAGAGTACAACTCTATGATCAATTCTTGAAGGCAACTCCCGCCAAAAAACAAAGATTGATGGCTGCTTATGATATCAAGGAGGACAAAATGTTTTTTACTCATTTAAAGCCTAAAGTTCCACATCCCAAAACCTCTGCAGATTACATAAGAACAAACGTGGAGGTATTTTCTAAAGACATACATCCAGTGGATCAAATAGAGCTGCACAAGAAAACAGGGAAAATGGTCTATGCTACCCTTGTAGACAAGGCCATGCTAGCCCATTAGTTAAAAGAATCACTGAAAAATACTAATACATAATTGGATTTGGAAAGAATGTCTTCCACTGCTAAGGACAATAGAATAAAAACTTTAGAAGACATAATCATTGATCTAGGGCATGATCCAAAAGATCCAAAGGGTGTTAGGGCCCTTATGAAAAAGAAGGAGGATGATATTGCTGCACTCAGAAAGCAGGCAAAATTGCCTCCAACCATTCACCCTGACACTGCAGAACTTGCACAGGAAAAAAAGCTTGATGACACCATGGATTTACTTATGAAAATGAATCAAAGAATACTAGAGATGGAAGGAGAATTGGAGAAAGCATGGCAAGGTAGACAGGGAGAATCAACCTCCCAGCCACCTCAAACTTCTATAACTCTTGGCCCTACCCCTCCTACACAAGCAACAGCAGCCCCTCCTGCCATTCCAGCACCAACCACGGCCACATCAGCAACAGAGGCAACAGAAGCAACAGAATCTAGCATGAGTATGGAAGACTTGATGAAAGTTGTCAAAGAACTTGAGGTTTAGGTGACAGAAATCAATGAAGCCAAGGACAGACTGGCCAAGCTAGAGGCCAGTTATGACAAGTCCAAGATGACTGTAGCAGAGAAGAAGAGAGAAATAAAAGCCTTGGAGGCCAAAGTGAAAGCTTTGGAAAAAGAATTGCTTCTAGGAAAAACTCTAGCAGAAATCAAGAAGATAATCTGGGCCAAAATTGGCCAATCAATCCATGACCAATGGAGTTCAATCCAGGCAATACATGAGCAAATTGAACTGATAGGCATAGCTCATGTTGAAATACAAAGGGCCAGAACAGCACTAGGAATCATGCCCGAGCAGGCCAATAAAATGATACATTTCCTCAATACCCACACTAGGGAGGAATTGGCAGCACTAGAAATAAACAGCAGAATAGACACCATCCTGACAGCTAAGAAAGTGCTGACTTTGAGGAATTTCACTCAAACACTAGAAAGCAAATGTCAGGATATGAAGGCAGAAATTGATGAATTCAGGGCAAAGATGACAGTGTTGCAGGATAAAGGACTGCCAAGCCTAGTGTCTGGCACAGGACAACTATTGTCATATGATCAATATATCACAAGGATCAACAATTATGTTGAGAATCAAATCACAGCATCCAGCAGCTCCACAGAAGAAGCAGGGCCTCCCTCTGGGCAGTCTCTGTATGAAAAATTAGAAAATTTATTTTTTATTGAGCATGAGATAAATCATTTGTTTGAAGTTCCTCCAAATTTTTATAGATATTCTGAAGCATATGAAACACTGGTAAAAATAAGAAGACATAAGCTACCTCCAGCTGACTAGTGGCAGACAATGCTGGAAATTCTGCCCAGGTGATTCCACTGTATTATTCCTTTTTGTGAAAATTCAGATCTCAGTCACAGTACAGGTCAGCAGAAAATCTAGCACGCAGATATCACAGGAAGCATCCGTATAGTGACTCCTCAAAGCACTCAGAAAACAGGCTCAACTAACGCAGAATTAAAGGCACAGCTACAGCCAACTTTCCTGAGCCAAAAAGTCAAAAGTTGTCTGACAGAAAGATAGCTGCCATCTCAAAATTAAATACTGTAGTTATATCTTTCATTTACTTTTTGTAAGAGAGTTGGTGGTGCAATTTATTGCACAATAACTCACTATTGAGATATTTTGTATCCTATTTTTGTATATATATCCCCTCAAAGAACGTATTGAGGGTCGGTTGTAGTGAAACTCTTTCAAAAGAGTTGTATTGTATATCTGAGACATTTGTGCTAATACAAATGCTGGTGGAGTTCCTGGTCCCCATACTGTCTGAATGGTGGAAATGAATGGCTCTGTTATGTTGCAGAATTCCTGTGTCATTTTGCTGGAACAATAAGTTATTTATGAACTGTGTTTCTTGTTTTTCTGTGTATGCCATAATTCATATATGTTCATGATCATAGTAAATAGAGAAAAAGAATAAGCTTAGGATTTGTTTGAATACACCCTATGCTCATCTCTTATTTCTAAAATATGTTTTCTTTCTGGATTAGCCATGGATATGAATTCTTAATTTCTCATGTCTAAACTAATTCTATCACTGTGAATATTGTTTAAGAATTCTTAACTGCTCTTAAGCAATACTTTCATTTTTCCCTTGTTAGCATAGTGAAAGATTCTCAATTGCCTTTCACTCACTAATTCCATAACTTCATCAACAAAATCTTAAAAATTGTTCCACAGATGCCTATCTGGCTTTGCAGCAATGCTTTGTCTTCAGAAACATACTTCAGTAGCACACTTCCTTGAACTCCATTGCCCAATGGCCCAAACTGTTCTGTAAATTATACCTCATCTCTGTTTGAATTCACCAACCAACCAAACTCAAACAAAACAGCACACCATAACTAGCCTAAAATCATCCACCAACAAAGCTAAATCATAAAGAGAGCCCTCTCTGGTTACATGTAGGCTAGGACCTGTAACTAAAGATTGGTTAGTGGTTACCTCGGCCGTATTCTCTTTAGGAAGCAGGGAACAATCTGAGTGATAACATCATTGGCGACTCCACTGGGGACTTATTTCAAATTACAAATTGCAAGGAAATAAGCTTCCTGTTTAACCTTCTCATAGAATACCAAGGAAACAAAACTCAGAAGCTGGCTCTAAAGAAGAAATATCGTTACACTAGGTCCAACCCTGACCCTAATCCCCCAGCTGTCTTTCAAAACCCCAATTTAATCCCCAAGATCTTGAAGAAACAAGAGAAGCTAGGTGAGCTCTTAGGCTCAGGTGTTGAACCAGTTCAGTAGAGCTATATTCCTACCCCTACCAAAGCATCAGTTTATCCTCACATAACCCCCACTTATCCTAGTTCCTCATCTACTTCCCAAGGTAGTTTCACCACTCCTCCATCCCCAACACACCTTACTCCTATTATCCCTGTTGTTCCATTTCTTCCATTCCTTCTTGCTGTCCCTTTTATCCCTGCAAATATGGCTAACAGATATGCTCCTTTACACCTTCCTGCAAATCCAGGGGCTATGCCTCAAGACTATCAAAGCAAGATCACTTACTTTGATGGTACTGGCACTTATACAGCCCAGCAACACACCAAGAGAATGCAGGACTATTTTGAGAACTATGAGATAGATGATGAAGATGTAAGAATGAAAATTTTTGTACAAAGTTTAACAGGGGATGTAAGGAACTGGTTTAGGTCTCTAGCTGCAAATTCTATACCAATCCATGATGCCTTATACCTAAGTTTTTTAAAACATATGGAAAAGAAGAAAGACCCTCTACACATACTAACAGAGTATGATAACTTGAAAAGGGGTCCACAAGAAACAGTTCAAGATTACTGTGTTAGGTTCAACAATGTATACAATGCCATTCCTCAGAACCTAAGACCTCCGCCTGATCTGGCCTTGATCAAATTCCCTGATGGATTTGATTCAGATATGGCATATCAATTAAGAGAAAGAGCACCTCTAAGTCTTGCAGACATGCAGAATATAGCTGTCAGTGTGGAGGCAAACCTGATTTCCAAGAGAACCAGAGCAAAAAATGAGAGAAGAACAACATTTAAAGAGGAACCCTCAACCTTTGACCAAAAGCTAGATGCCATCATGAAGGGTATGGAGAGGTTGGGGGATAGAGTTGAGACCATGGAGAGAAAGCCCTCCTGGGAATGGAAAAAAGCAACACTACTAGGAATCCCAATTTTAGAAAAAACCAAAACCCAAATGCTGGGAGGACTGGTCCTGATCAGAATATCAAACCTCCATTTCAAGAAAACTATGCAGAGGCCTCAACCACTAGTGAACAAGTAGAAGATCCCCACATCAATCTAATGGGTTTGGACAGTGAACAACAAGTATTCTTAACACAAGATGATCAACAAGCCCAAGAATACAAACAATTCCAAGCAAAATCTAGTGAGTCATTTGATTTCAGAGAAGGGTATGACACAGCAGTCTATGAAGTACACAAACAATACAAGTTAAGAAGTAGAACCATAGATGTACCTGAGAATACCAAACAAACATGAAACACCAAACTGCCCAAAAAATCTAGTGACAAAGCTGTCTTAACAGAGTCCTCAGATAAAAAAATCCAAAGGGAGGTCACAGTGGAAGATGTATCTGATATACAGCCTCCAGTAAAACCTACATCTACACCATTTCTTCCAACAGAGATCTTGGGTAGACCTCTAGAAAACAGACCCAATCCAAGCATACCCCAAAACAGTGTACCTGACCTGGACAAAGTCACCCAAATTTCAACAGAGAAGGAAAAACTTGCTGCTCACAATATAAAAGTTCAGATGGAAAAGCCTTTCAATCTTGAAACAGAAATTGGCAAACTGAAAATAGCTATTCCTCTTTCTGAACTAGCCAAACATGAGGTCTTCAGACAACAAATCAATAGATCATTACAAGTACCAGAAAATAAGGATGCAGTTAATATTCTGGATGATCAACCAGAGCTGATTTTTGGCTCAGAAGTCAATGGAAAATCAGTGGATGGAGGTACCCCTCCATTTTATGTAAGCCTAAACATCCATGACAAGGTGCTACACAATGCCATGTTTGACTCAGGGGCCTCTCATAACCTAATGCCCAATCAGTAATGGAAACTTGACCTAGAATCACCAGGCCCCTATAAATATTGTTTTCATTGATTCCAGCCAGGTGAGATGTTTAGGCCTATCAAAGGCCTTGTGTATCCCTAGTCCAATATCCAGCCAAAACAATTTTAATGGATGTGGTAGTAGCTGACATTCCACCTAAATATGGTATGCTCTTATCAAGATCATGGGGTGCCAAACTCCAAGGATCTCTGCAACTAGACATGTGATATGCCACAATCTCAGTCTTTGGCCAGCCAAAGAGACTATACTGAGAAACACTGATGAAATATGTGGTCAGCAGTCAGGAGAAGCCCCAAAACTTCCCAATATACTCCATTCATTCAGACATGGACTCATTCATATTGTACAATGCTGATATGTGTCCCAAAATTGAGGTCAAGCTCCTAAAAACAACAGAAACCAGGCACATGAATGAACAGTCCACAGCTCCAGATTAAAAGATCACTGATGTGATCAAACCAACACAGTCTGCTGATATATCACAAGAATCACCAAAACTAGACCAGCCCATTGAACAAATCTGTAAATCCATTGAAATAAACATTGATCAAGAGATCTTGTGGTGTTTAGAATTTGATGGGTCAGTAAACAAGCTAGGAGCAGGAGCAAGGGTCTGGATACACAATACTCAAAATGACCATGCTCTAGGTCATGCATATAGGCTTAACTTCAGATGTACAAATAACATGGCCGAGTATGAAGCCCTTTTGCTAGGTCTCAAACTGATTAAGAGTCTTGGAGTGACCAAAGTTTCCATATTGGGTGATCCAGACCTAATTATACAACAGATAAAGGAAACTTTTGTCACAAATGATCCCAGGCTAAGGACTTATAGGATAGCAGTAACAGACTTGCTCAATAGCTTCTTGGAATATCAGCTCACCAAAATACCTAGGAGCCACAACTTGCATGCTCATAGTTTGGCAACTTTTGCAAGCACCTGTAAACTTCCTTTTGGGCCTAACCACCAATTCACTGCTGAGATTAAACGCAGACCTTCTGTCCCAGACAATGTAGATAATTGGCAAGTATTTGAGAATGATACTCAGATAAATAGTTTTTTGACCATGAAGGAGGAATTCTCAAACTTAAACATAGACACAAGCATTAGGGATGATCAGCACCAAATTGATGAATTGAACACAAGTATATCAGCTGAAACAGCAGATCTGATATTACATCCTACAACCTTTGACTCTTCCAATTTACAGAAGCTAAAATTAGCAGATCTTGATGAAATTATTGAAGAAGAAACTGAAGTAATTCAACTAAAGGATAATTTCTTGCCCACAGGTCTTACTCCTTTAGAATACATTTTTGATTCAAATGATCTCCCTAAGAAACCAAAGATGCAACCCATCAATGCAGAAATTGAGGAGTGTAATATTGGGACCACTGAAAATCCCAAAATGGTCAAGCTTTCTAAAACTTACCTCCTGATAAGAAATCAGAATATATTAAACTGTTCAAAGAGTTTCAAGATGTGTTTGCCTGGAGTTATGAGGACCTTAAATCCTATGATACTACAGTTATCCAGCACACAGTACCCCTGAAAGAAAACCAGAAACCCTTTAAACAGAAATTGAGAAGAGTGAATCCAGTCCTTCTTCCCCTAATTGAAAAGGAAGTAAAACGAATGTATGAAGCTGAGATCATTGCACCTATAAGATTTTCTGAATGGATTTCTAACCTTGTACCTACAAGAAAGAAAACTGGGGAGATAAGACTTTGTTTTGATCTCAGAAATTTAAACAAAGTCTCTTTCAAAGACCACTACCCCTTGCTAAAAATGGATCACATCCTACAAAGGGTATTGGGAGCTTCAAGGATCTCACTACTGGATGGCTTCTCAGGATTCAATCAAATTCTAGTTCACCCAGATGATCAAGATAAAATAGCTTTCACCACACCTTGGGGAACTTTCAAATATGTAAAAATGCCTTTTGGACTCAAGAATGTTGGAGCCACATTTTAGAGGGCAATGGACATAGCCTTTGCTAAAGAAATCCATGATTTCTTAGTCATATACCTTGATGATCTAACAGCCTTCTCAAAATCAGACCAAGAACATTTAAAACACCTCAGACAAGTGTTCTTAATCTACAGAAAGTATGGCATTTCTTTGAACCCAAAGAAATCACTATTTGGCCTGGAAGAAGGCAAACTCCTGGGTCATATAATTTCAAAATATGGCATAAGAATTGACCCTGATAGGATTCAAGCTATACTTCAGGTCCCTCATCCAAGAAACATCAAAGAATTACAAGCCTTTTTAGGAAAGATTAACTTCCTAAGAAGATTTATTCCTAACTTGGCTGAGCTGATAAGATTGTTGAACAATATGCTAAAGAAAGATGCCAAAGTCAAATGGACAGTTGAAACCAAACAGGATTTTGAAGAAATCAAGATAGCTTTAACAAAAACACTTTTTCTTTCAAGCCCCAGATTTGATAGAGATTTTATAATCTTCTCCTTTGCCTCTGAACATACAATTGTTGATGTCTTACTGCAAAAGGATGACTTGGGATATGAAAAACCTATTTCCTTTTTCAGCAGAGCCCTTAGAGATGCCCCACTCAAGTACCAGATCATGGAAAAGCAAGCATATGC
>APFE030943639.1:72991-96091 GCA_000404065.3 Pinus taeda | reverse complement strand
AAATAATGAGAATGGTGGATTAAGTCGAATTAGGAGGTTGAATGAGCCCATATAATTATCCATTTTTGGGGCTCATCATCACCCCCCTACTGAAAGTGTTGCTCATCCTCTGAGCAACTAATCTACCTCCTCACCTTTGATGGCCTCCCTGTCATGCCAAGCTTCTGAAGTGATGTCCTCTTCTCGGTCATGAAACCATGCTTTTCTCTTTGCTTCTTCCCACTGCCTATGCTCATTTTCCTAGATAATTCTCAGCTTCCTGTAGAACTGTCTCAGCATCCCGTAGAGAGGTCTTTGTGTCGAACATTTTCATTCTTTCTCTCCAGGTGGATGTCTACATCCTTCCCCATTCATAGGTGATGGATGCCTTTGGGGGGGGACCTCTCCTTTTGTGTAGCTGAAGTGTCTACAATTGTGATTGGCTCTTTTGACTGTGGTTGGGGTCTGCCAGTTCTTATCTGCATGCTCCTTCTTGCCTTAAAATATAGTGGAAGCTCCCTCTTTCGCTTCTCCTTCTGCTTGGGGGATGTGCTTAGGGTGGCTAGCACAGCTTCTGCCTCCTTAGCTAAAATCTTGGCCAATTTCTCCTTTTGCCGTCCTTTCCCCAAACTTCCTTTAGAAAGTCCTGTAGTGGCCATTTTCTGGCTTCCTGTAGAAGCAGTTTTCTGGTTTCCTGTAGAAACAATCTGCTGGCTTCCTGTAGAACCATTTTTTCCTGATTTGGGTTGCTTGGCTGGGGGTGCCTTCTCTTTGACTTGTGCTATGGTTCCTTAGGTGTTGTTTTCATCATTTCAGTCTTCTCTGCCCGGGTTTGCAACTATTTCTCCCTTGGCATTGGTGTTTTTATTTTACTCCCAGCTTTGGCCTCAACAACTTGTCCTTTTTCTTGCTTTTCCTTTTGTTGTTCTTGTGGCTTTTCCTGTGATGGTCTGTCCTGGGTTTTCTTACCCTTAGCTTCCTTACCTTTAGGTTTCTTCTCTGCCTCAATATGTTCCTTCTCCTCACTGCTGGATGAAATGGAAGTTCACATGATAACCATGGATAATGCTGAATTATGAATCCCCATGGCATGGTGAAAAATGCTCTGTTTTGGCTTGTGCTCTGATCATAAAGGGAATTTTGTGTATGGTTTCCTCCCCATAACGTTGAAGATAGTACCCCTCAGGTGCTTATAGGTCACTTTGTATCAATTCCCTGGTTACAATGTTGTTGCTGCCCAAAACATGACTGTCAAAAGGGAGTTAGGCTCTTACAGACAGAGTGCAGAGCCTAATGTTTATCCCCAACCACATAAAAATTACATTCGTTACGCACAGGCTTAGTTCCTATGGTTGCATCTCTCTTTTCAGAAGAAGGTGAGAAAGAAGAAGCCAGACTTCGAATGCAGAGGGAAAAAAAGAACTGTGTAGAACTTCAGAAAATATGTAAGCAGACTTTTCACCCTTTTTTTTCAACGTGCAAGCAAACTTTTCCTCTCATTTTTTAATTTAATTCCATGTTCAATTCACCATTTTGCACCAACAAATCACGCACAACGAAGTTTCCCCAATCCTACCTCGTTTGGAGCTTGAAATTCGCCGAAAATCCCACGTTTTCTTTCTGCATGGTTGTTTTCTACGTTTCCTGTAGAAGACTTCCTATAGAAATGCCTGTAGAGCACCCCTGCACCTCTGAGCAAGCCTGATACATGGGATAATTCCGAAAACAGGTAGAAACCAGTGGAGGATGACTAGTTCATCATTTTGTGGAAGCGAATGATGCATACTTCAGTCAAGTACAAATGAACAGCAGGTGGTGTGAGTTTCAGCCGAGCATTTTATATTGCAGAGTGATTCTTGGTGACGGAGTGAAGTGGCCAAGTGTACGTGGCCACATGCAGACTGCAATTCTATTTATTAACTGTATGTTTTCTTCTTGATTAGTTGCATTGGAGTTCAAGCGGCTAACATTCCCTGTTTTTTTAATTCCACGTGAGTTGTCTAACACGTACGCTGCATGATTCCTGGCTGATTGCTAGAGAATTGGACAAGGAACTATCGGCTTAATCCCACCACTTCATTCGTTATGCACTTTTGAATCATATTAATGCAAATAGAGGAGCTGGTTTAGACACATACCTGCAAGTCAAATGGTTGTTGTGTATATTTCTGCTGCTGCATGCCTGGATCCTTTGTGCTATAAGTTTTTTTCTATTTGATGTGTGGTTATTTTTCTTGTGCAGGTATCCTCTGGCCGGATCCATGCTGTAGGAGCTGGTCTTCACATTTAGATTTGCACCCTTAAGCTGCTGTTGCTGAATTTTCACAAGATAGAAATTTGTTTTCGCCATTGCTCCCGAACGACAAACCGGATCGATCTGAAACTTCTTGAGCGTGTTCCTATCATCATTATGCACCTCTCATAGAAAAATTGCGATCAATGGATGCACATATTTCGCGAAAAACGGGAAATGGATGAATATTACAGAGATCAATTTCTCGGAAACCGTGCATCGGAATCGGCTAAAACTACTTGGGTAGGTTACTATCACCCATATGCATCTCCCCATGAAACCGGTTTTGAAATGGATGCACGGATATTGAGAAAATGCAAAAATGGCGGAAGGTGATGGAGGCTGATTTCTTGGAAACCATGCACCAGAATTGGCTGAAATTTCTTGGGTATGTTTCCATCATCCATATACAACTCCCTATAAAGTAGTTTTGTAAATGGATGCATGGTTTGCAAGTTATGAAAAAAACAAATTTCAGCACTAGGTATTTTTGTTTCAAGGCATTCTGCAATTTTTTGCATGGAAAGAAAAACTGAGCTTGGGCTGTGATGCAGGCATGGAGATGATGCAGGAGGAATCTGAAAATTGCAGGAGGACTTCTGAACCCTTGAGGAAGCGATCATGTTCGCCAAACTACCTTTTTTCAATCTATTTTTAGCTTCTTGTAATTTCTACAGGAACTTCCTGTAGAAAACACGGTTTTGAGGAAAGAAGCACAATGAGATGGAATAAGGTGAGGGATGGAAACATGGATGCTTGCAGGCCCCATGGACAGATTCCTAGCCTTATGGTCCTCTTCAGAGATCGATTTTGGCTTGTTTGTAGGCTTCTTGTAGAAGACACAAAACTTCCTGTAGAAAACACAATTTTCATAAAAGAAGCACAATGAGGTGGAAAAAATGATGGAAAATGGTGAGGAAAGGAAACATGGATGCTTGCAGGCCTAACCAATAGATTCCAAGCTTTAGATTCCCTTCCAAAATCGAATCTGGCTCACCTGAAGGTTCTACAGGATGTTTCCTGTAGAAATACAAAACTTCCTGTAGAAATGCCTGTAGCTTCTTGTAGAAAGCCCAGAACTTCCTCTGTCTTTGTTTTGGGCGATCCTCCTGACCTGCAATGCCCTTTTTGCAACCTACAATTATTCAATGGAAATTAGGCTTATTTTTCTATTTCTTTTTCTCTTTTTTTTTGAAAAACAACTAGGGCGCCTCATGGAGGTTTTCACCGTAATTGCCTGCCCTAGGCGCCTCCAAGGGCGGTTTTCACCCAAGGATATTATTATTATTTTTTTTTTTTGTTCAACCCACTGACCACCTCATGGAGGTTTTCAATCAATGAGCCAATCTAAGGCGCCTCTGAGGAGGTTTTCACCTTAGATTTTTCCTCTTATTTCCATTTTTTTCATTTTTTCATTTTTTTGTTTTGTTTTTTTTTGTTTCTACCCTACCCTACTTGAAAAACAAAATCATTCTCAAGTATAAGAATACTTCCAATGGAGCCATGTGCACATCGAGATTAGAGACAAAATGATGTGGAGGCTCAAAATGCATGCTTTGATAACTATCCGGATTTCAAAGAACAAATGATTTGACTTTGAAGGGATCGAGCATAGCCGAGGAAGAGAGTACTGCTGCAACTTAGTGACCATTTGAAACCATATCTCAATATAGCTCTGATATCCTTGGTCCTTTTGCTGATTTGGATCATTCTCCATATCTTCTTCTATCATGACCTCCACATCTTCCTCTTTTTGTTGATCTTTCTCTTGAGTACATGGAGGATTTGATGGTAACCATGAGGGAGCACTCTTAATCTCTGATTTTGATGTCCTCTGTTCATCAAGTGTAGCCCATGGTTCTTTGCTATCCTCTTTTGAATATTCTTTTACTGGTTGTGGTCCTTCAATGCTTTTAAGATACTCTTGTTTGCAATACTCTTCCTGAGTTATGGTGAAGATCATTGAGCTCAAGAGGAGTCATTTGGACATGTTGTGCCTCAGCTTTGCATTTGGGTTGAGCTACTCCACTGTATGGTTTTGGAAATGGCGGTACGGGTAGCTGAGTGGGGGTGTATATTTGAGATGGATGTGGATGGGTTGTGGTTGGGCAGGTGGGGGAGGAAAATGAGTGGGATGAGAGTTTTATTGGGGCCTCCACCCTTGATGAGGTGCATTCCACTGAGGCTGTGGCTGAGCATAAGAGTGAAATGAATGAGCAACTGGTTGGGCATAATATGGATCTGTGAAGGAACAAGGAGGAGGTGTGAACCAGGAAGGATGAGCATGGGGACCCCAAGAAGGCATGAAAGTGGCTTGATAGGGGTCGTAATAAGTCTCGGATGTCCCTTGCAGTTCCTGCTGGTAAGGTATGGGTCCATATGGCCTCTTTTGGTTCATATAATAGAGTGATTCAGTGGCTCCTTTGGCTCTCTGATATGCAGCTTTAAGTCGAGGCAAGGAAGGGCACTGATTCGTAGGATGGTATTCTTTACAGACAAAACACACTTCTAGGGAGTTCAATAGACATTCATTCCTAGGATGCTTTCTAGTGCACTTGGGACAATAGATGACCAAAGCCCTCTTGGCTTCCTCTTGCTTCCTTTGGATATGCAAGGTATCCAGTTGCATGGAGAGAAGCTGCCTCACCTCGCTCTTGAAATCTTCCATTTGATTTGCAAATTCATGTTTGGATAAGGTACTGCTCCCAACGTTTCTGCTTGTAGCCATTTGCTCCAGAGGAATGTTTTCTTCTTCTTCTCCCTTAGAGGTTCTTTAAATATGCCTTGATGTCCGCCCAACGGTTCTTCTCAATCACAGCCATCGAAGAAGAGAGAAGGTTGGTTGTGTGAAGTACTGGGGGGTGTTGTGCAAGTATTTTTCTGACTTATCTCTACTCCTACCAGGCATGAAAGGAAATCTTTTTGGTTAATTTTTGTATTTTTCTTATTCTACCTACAAAACTAAAATAGATTGAACTGCAACTAACTATCTTGTTGAAATGAAAATGCGAAATTCAAATGAAAGCAGGAAAGGACTAATCTATTTTGCTCAAATGAAATTGCAGGAATGAAATGCTAGGCTACGTTTGTGGAATTTAAATTCTAATCTACGCTTGCAGAATTGAAATGATAATCTACGAAAGCAGAAAATGTCTAATCTTTGCGGAAATGAAATAAACTACTTAGCAGAAGGTTGTAGTAGAAAATAGAAGAAAAGTAGCAATCACCAATACTCTGACGCTTCCCCGACAACGGCACCAAAAAGATGGTGGGCCCCAGTATTACAGCAATAATGCTGCAACTCCTGGGACTCCCTTCTTTAATTTTATCAACCCGGTAGTTCGTAACAAACTTGGAAGCGACAGTGCTGTATGCACAAGTACTAGCTCTTGTTGCAGTTGTCACTTGGTTAGCTGGCACAAGTCCGATAGGAGCTTAAGCCAACTTCTATGAGCTCTTAGAAGAAGATTTTTAACTGATGGATGAAAGCTAACTCAAAGGAAGCTAATCTACTTGCAGAAAAAAACTGAAAGCCAAAAAGAAACGCAAACCCTAGCAAACCCTAATTCTACCAACTAGTCCTACTGATGCAAGAAAGAGGATGCAAGCTGCTGAAAGAGATGCCATAGACTTCTAGGAAGGTAAAATGCATGTGTCTAAGCTACTTCTATAGTAACATCTAAAAAAAACATCTTTTTGTATTTTTGAATAAGTTGTCAAAATTATCATGCATGTGCTTTCACTGTTTTTGACTGTGCAGAGGTGGATCGACGAGAGGAAATGCTTGGAAGAGGTCAGGAGGGTTCAGAGAGGGCCTAAGGGGTCCCTAACACCCTTCCAGAGAGTTTCATAGAGTTTGGCTATCAAGAAACCTCATTCGTGAGCTTCTACAAGAAGTCTGTAGGGGTTCTACAAGATGTTCTGGAATTTCTACATGATGTTCCGAAAAGAGGATTTTGGAGAATGGATGGAGGGAAAAAGGTGGAGGAACAAGTATGGAGGTGAAATAGGGGTGTAGGGGAGTTCAAGACTTGGAGGATGGAGCTGAGGAGTGATAAGGACAGTTGGTTTTGTTCAAGGAGAGATAAGGCAATGCTACACAATAATATGGAAAGTAGGTCAACGTGAGGGAATGAGGCAAAAGTAAGGCAAGGATCTGAAATGGAGGATGAAGCAGGTAGGTTGGATGGATTATGGGTAGGTAAGGAAGGATAACAGGTACTCTGCAAGTGAATTTCAAACTGAACAAACAAACACTTATAAAACCTATGACCTAGTTACTTCACTCTAATATGACCTAACAACAAAAGGAAATGAACAAAAGTTTATTTGCAATGAAATCAGATGGAATAACTATGCAAGTAAGCAATCATAAACCTAAGCATGCCATCAAAACTGAGATCAAGTTCGACAACTAAGAATCCAACACTAATACTTGCATGGTGAAGTAAAGAAACAATGTTTTTGTTGGCAGCAATGTCACCTTTGTCCCAGCTCACGATTCCATTGAGGGAGAGGTGAGATCAGAGGTACTTGAGGCCCTTTTTATGAAGATCTTCCTTGTTATTAACCTATCAAATAAATCTGAACATGAAAAGCTACTTTAACCATGAAAATCAACCTAAATAACAAAACAAGATTTAAATCTAAATAGCAAATTCTATTCTAAGAATGTAGCAAAGACACATGAAAGTAAACAAAGGAGGTACTGGGCACTTGAGATGGGCCCAACCCCAATAGCTACAGCCTCCTAAGAGAGATCTAGAGCTGGAGAAAATCTGGATTCATCTTTATTGAGCAAGAAAAGAAGAATTACATAAAAAACTGTCCACAAGGGAAAGCTTGAAAATGTGCTGAAATGCAAAGCTAATCTACTGACTAAAATCGAACTACAAACTAGTTAACTTATGCCTACAAAGTGACTAACTACTGGCTAACCAAAATGAGGCCCTAAGCCCTCTTATTTATACAAATTGAGGACCCCAACTGTCCTCCTAAACTTTAGGGACTCGGCTACCCAAAACTTGCAGTTAACAGCAGTCCTACTTGACTTGCTTGGCTGCCCTTGTGATAATTGATTTGGTGGCCCTTGAACTCCGAGCTGATGGTGGAGTATTCGAGATAAGGGCCCATAAATGAAGGGGACACCTTCCTAAAAATCCTCTCCACGAATTTGGCTGCCAAGTGCTCATTTAAACCTTTGATTTTGTCTCCAAATTGGCCAAAAAGACTACACAAAGCACACATTAGACTTGTTGGCATAATGACTAACCCAATTCACTCTATTAGCATAAATATAATAAAAAACATGCAATAAACTAATGAGAATGGTGGATTAATTCAAATTAGGAGGTTGAATGAGCCCATATAACTATCCATTTTTGGGGCTCATCAAGAGGAACCATCTCTCATCCATCCAAGCTATATAAACCTCTCTTTTGCCAAGCTAAACTAGTTTTTGGAGTGAGTTTAATGATGAGAAAGACATCTATAGCTTGTAGCTTTCTAGTGTATGTTTGGGGGAGAATAGTGTGTTTTGGTTTGGTTTGAGACTAGAGGGAAGAGACCTTAAAACTTCCATTGTTGGGGCTATCCATGGGATGCTAGCAAAATTGTGGGAACCCAAATACGTCGGAGGAGACCAACAATGTCAAGGAATTGCTTGTAATCTCTTTCTGATTTATATGAATGCAACTATTGATTGATTTCCTACATGAAGTGTTATTTTACATCTTTATGGCTTAATTTTCCTTGACCTATTATGTAGGATGAATAAAATATTGTATGTTATCACATTTGTTGTTGTTGTTTGTTTGCTTGTTTCAGGTATTCGAAGGAAGGAAACAAAAGATAGCTGGAGTGAGGAGCAGAATCATCACCAAGCAGAATAGCATTCTAAGGGGTAGGCCCTCTTAATTAATTCTAGCTTAAGGAGATTTTCCATAGATTGTTTGTTTGTGGCTAGACCCGCTCTCTCGGGCTAGAGGAATTGTTTGTGTCCGCACTGAGAATTTACCTGCACCACAAATTGGCGACTCTGCTAGGGAACCAATCCTTCTATTTGGTAGATGTCGGCATTATGATACAAGTGTTGTCCTTGATGGAAAATCACACAGATGACAGATCATAGTGCATCAGGTCAGTAGCAAGGAATTGATGATCAGACTACAAGAATGTTTGAAAGAGTCAATTATCCTTTATAGATCTGTACGCAATTTCAGTGAAGCGAAGGCGCGTATACGCGCAGGTTCTATGAATGAAAACAATGTATATGCAAGTTGGTCCAAAAAAAGCCGCGTATACACGGAGGTTAGACATTACCAAGTCGTGTATGCGTATGCACGCACTTTCACGCAAGGAAAAGCATGTACATGTGGGAGAACTTATTTTTGGTCTGTGGTATTTAGTCTTTGGTATTTGAACCTATGGTTTTGGGCCATGGTATCTCGTCAAATGTGTTGATCCCAAGTATTGGATCCATGGTATTGTTTTGTTATGGTTTTGGACCATGGTATTGAGTAAGGCCTAAGATTATAAAAGGAGAAGAAGATAATTAGGCAAAGGTATGGAAAAAGACTTGAATATCTGATATAGTATGAGATCCAGTAAGCAGGATATGGGTTATGATGCATTGCTTGATCTGAGCTAAGGAGGGATCTCACCGGTTGATGGAGAACAAGATCTAAGGATAGATCGGGATCAAATGGTTTGAAATGAGCTATCTCTATACGATTGATTATGCTTGTTCTAGATCTGTATGATGACGCATGTAATGTTTTGAACTAGGTACAACTTAAGTTTGAAATAGCTGTAAGTCATGATTGAATATTTATAGATCTGTACGTGGGTTGGCTTTGTTAAAAGCGCGTATGTACGCGTGTTTGGTTCATCCAAGTAGTGTATACCATTTGAGCTATGATGTTTGAAGTTACAGGTGGTTCTGGTTGTTGATGAGTTCTGATGACTATTTACTGGTATCAGTATTCTGCATATTCAGATTGATAGAGTATGTTTAGCTTCAATGTTGATGGATGAGATCGATAATGGATTAGAATCAGAATGACTTATCTTTATGTGATCTAATGAACTAGATCTGGTTGCTAGCATACATATTATCCTTGTATACGTAATGATCTATGTTTGAAGTCAGGAAGTGCAACAAAGTTATAAGTAAGTAATTAATGTCATATACGCTGGTTCGGCACTTCCAAGTAGCGTATACACTTTAATGCATGATTTTTGATGATACAGTTGGTTCTGAATATTGTTGCAGAGTTCAGTGTTCTGCTCTGTGTTTTGGTGACTGCTTTTTGTTGACAGGGTTTCAGTGATTCAGTAGTGGGTGATTCAGAGATTGATGATGCTAGTGTTGATTGATTGTGTGCTTCAATGATATTGTTGGGTCCAGTATGAAAATTGGATGAAATGTGGCCTTCTGATTATAGTGTTGTGCTTCAGGAGTATCCAGTCTGAAAATGTATGAAATGTGGTCCCTGGAGGATGAACGGATATTGTAGGCCGGCACCTACGTACTAGTACATCAACTAGTACAAGAGCTAAGGGAGTGGTAGCTCCCTTCCAATAGCAGCTGGAGAATGAGTAAAGGTTGGAGCATTTTAGTAGGCTAGCACCTACGTACTAGTAAGTGGATCGGCTAGTACAAGATCTAAGGGGGTTGTAGCTCCCTTCTAGGAGAGTCTGGAGAATGAGAGAAGGTTGTAGCCTTCTGCAGGTAGAAGCCTGCGTACTGGTATAAGACTGCACCAGTACATAACTATTGTAAAAGAAGTGTCTTATTAAAAGAAGATAGAGACGACTTGCAGCAGGTGGTTTTCACCCACATTAGGTTTCCACCTTATATCATGGTGTTCATGTGTGCTTCTTGTGTGTGAGGATCTGTTCTTTTTTACTGCACCTACTTACTATACATATGGTTAAAGAAGTTTTGATGCACTAACTAAAGATCAACATTTAATGGATTAATTGAATCATAAGTATTTTGGATATACACTAGTTGCATTAGACACAGTTGGGTATACACGCGGGTTCCCTTAATTGAAGTAGCGTATATGTATCTAAGTATGGAAATGAAATTTTTTTATTGATTTGATAATACTGATTCACCCCCCCTCTCAGTATTATTTCCAACAATACAATCATTGGATTGCCATCGATCCTTACAGTGATCGATGGTCGATCAAACCTGGAACATGGAATATTCAGACTATCTATGAACAACACACAAACGCACAATTCAACACTTAAACACACTTTATATTATACATGACATAGTTACAAATCTAAGACATTTCAGCCCTAGGAACAAGTTCCCTATCGATTACATTTTGCTCACTCGGCTTACAACTCTCTATCTATTACTTTCTGTCTCGTCTCTCTCCTATTGAACTCGTAGGTTCATCATATTCATATATATATAATATATATATATATGGAAACATTGGATCGGGGTCACTGTGAAGGATCCGATCATATCCTTTCCTCAAATCTCTCAACTAAATGCATACATGGCAAACTACATTTAATTAAGTCCATCAAACTAGCTCTATTAAAACATAATTTGTCCCCTATTTTGCTCTGATGGTTCACGTCTCCTCCTTCTCCACTTTGGATTCCTTCTTTAATGAAGAGTGCTGGATGCTCCTGGATTAGACTCCTGAGGCACAAAAATTTATGACCTCCTGGTCATATGCTTCTCCTTATCCCTTACCAATTCTACCCACTTCTCAATGGAGCTGCCTTTATGATCTTCTGTGAGCTGCAACTAACCTCTGCACTAACAATCTTCCTCTACTACACAATACGTCACCAAGCTTTCTCCTCTGAGCTTATTCTTTTGGCATCCTTCTGGTTCTCTTCTTTGGAACCAATTGAGCACTCCTTGCTCTAGGTTGCTGCAAGTCTTCTCACCTTCCGCTGCCACTATCTACACGATAGTAAGACCAAAAATTCTCCAACTTTAAATAAGTGTACCTCCTTCTCCTTCTACTTGCACTCTTTCTTCCTTCTCATAGGAAAACTTTTCCCTTAACCTTTCCCTTCCCTGCTCTGATACCAAAAATGACGCAGGCAGAAACAATGGCTTAAGAAACCCCAACTATCACCCTGTAGTTCACCTCTTGTTAAAAATTTGGCCTTTTCCTTTTTAACTGGAATGCCTTTGGAAAAAAGACCAAATTAATGATTTTCCCTTTTAAATTAGGAGCGCTCGATGTTACACTATAGATCACGATCTAAATGAACCAACAGTCCAGATTAAATTGCATAATCGCCAGTCGCAAGGATCTCCACCTTCCAGTACATCCTCCAGTCCAATGGTCAATATTTACTCTAAATATTCAAAGTGGATCGTTGATCCTCCACCGTTGATCAACTCGCGCAAGATCCAACGGTTCACAAGGATTTCGGGTAGACAATGAGCACGATGATTAACTGCCGAAAAGCGGTTTCCTCTCTCCTCCTCGTTGCTATGTGTTGCTTGATGAGTGGAATCAGGTGCTCACCCTTTAGTACCACTTATGGGTTTGAGGCTGCCTGAAATACCACTTCCACTATTTAAAACCTGTTCTTCATCGATTATCTTCTGCACTCTTTCACCATGCAATGACCGTTGATTTGTTGATCTGTCGATCCGACAATCGAGATCAACTTCTAGCGATTCCTTACCTTCCGCCATACTATTCGTTGATTTATGAGATCCAACGGATCTTGTGCATTCTCTCATTCGTCCGCCATTTGATGGATTCTATGCTTAAAACACAGTTCTGCCACCAAACTCTGTCTACACATGACACACCATACAATCATTAGATTGCCATCGATCCTTACAGTGATCGATGGTCGATCAAACCTATAACACAGAATATTTAGAATATCTATGAACAACACACAAATGCACAATTCAACACTTAAACACACTTTATATTATACATGGCATAGTTACAAATCTAAGGCATTTCAGCCTTAGGAACAAGTTCCCTATCGATTACATTTTTCTCACTCAGCTTACAACTCTCTATCTATTACTGTCTGTCTCGTTTCTCTCCTATTGAAAACATAGGTTCATCATATATAATATATATATATAATATATATATATATATATATTATATATAAGGAAACATTGGAATCAGATCAC
The DNA here is from genome assembly GCA_000404065.3 of Pinus taeda. Classification (NCBI taxonomy): domain Eukaryota; kingdom Viridiplantae; phylum Streptophyta; class Pinopsida; order Pinales; family Pinaceae; genus Pinus; species Pinus taeda. The sequence goes on along the minus strand of APFE030943639.1, from coordinate 83,663 downwards.
TGTGAAAGATTCGATCATATCCTTTCCTCAAATATTTCAACTAAATGCATACATGGAAAATTACATTTAATTAAGTCCATCAAACTAGCTCTATTAAAACAAAATTTGTCCCTTGTTTTGCTCCGATGGTCCACGTCTCCTCCTCCGCTTTGGATTCCTTCTTTAATGAAAAGTGTCAGATGCTCCTGCATCACAAAGTAGTGCCAAAAGGAGTACTTGAAGACATCATTGTTTCTTTGGATTCATGGGATAATCTTGTAGACTTCCTCATGCTACAACCAAAGTCAAACTTAGGAGGTCGTCACATAATTCTAGGCAAACCATGGTTAGCCACAACAGATGCCATTATTGGATGTAGATCAGGAAGTATGATCATATCGCATGGAAATGAAAGAAAACACATAACATTCTATCCTCCTGCTCAATCTCCTTCTTTATTATCATGACCTGATGAACAAAAGGAATAAATTCAACCTATCTTTGGCATAAATCAAGTTTTTGATTTTAGAGAAGAAGATAATGAGGACTTAATATATCTTTTCATTTCAGAACCTGATATTTCATAATAGCTAAGAAATATCCAATATGAAGCTGCAAGTCAAATTTTAAATCAATGTTTTCAGGAAAATTGCACTATTAATTCTTTGCAAACATCATTTGAAGCTATCTTTCCTGTTAACTCCATTACAAATTCTCAAAGTAAAGTGATTCAAATTAGCCCTGGGAAAAATTTCAACATTGGTAACAATTTATAATCATCGCAAGAAGAACAGGGAATTGCACTATTAAATAAATATTTAAAAGCATTTGCTTGGGATTACACTGATATGCAGGGCATTCATTTAGAAACGTGCATTCACCATATCTACACAGATGATAATATTAAACCTATTAAGACAACCACAAATAAGAATGAATCCAATGATGAAGGAGGTAGTAAAAGAAGAATTGCAAAAAATATTACATGTAGGATTTATCTACCCTATCTCAGATAGTCAATGGGTTTCTCTCTTTGTTGTGGTTCCCAAGAAAAATGGAAAATGGAGAATTTGTGTAGACTATAGGGAATTGAATAAAGCAACACTTAAGGATCATTTCCCACTACCATTCATTGATCAAGTCCTAGATTCATTAGCAGGAAGAAAATTCTTTTCTTTTCTTGATGGATTTAGTGGTTATAATCAAGTCAAGATAACATTAGAGGATCAAGAAAAAACTACATTTACTTGTCCATGGGGTACATATGCTTACAGTATGTTACCTTTTGGATTATGCAATGCAACTGCTACTTTTCAAAGAGAAGTCCTAGCTATCTTTGCCGATCTTATTCATAAATGTGTAGAGGTTTACATGGCTGATTTTACTGTTTACGGAAATACATTTGATGATTGTCTAAATAATTTGGAAAGAGTTCTACAAAGATGCATTGAGACAAACCTATCTCTAAGAAATGAAACATGCTTTATAATGCTAACTAAAGGGATAGTTTTGGGACACCATATTTCATCTTCTGGAATAAAGGTGGATCCAACAAAGATACAAGTCATTGTAAACCTATTACCATCAACAACTCAAAAAGAAGTAAGAAGTTTTCTAGGTATTGCAGGTTATTATCGGAGATTCATTGAAAATTTCAGTAAAATGGCCTTGCCTTTATTTAAATTACTTAGAAAAGATGTAACATTTCATTGGGATGTTAATTGTCAAATTGAATTTGAAAAGCTCAAGGAAAAACTATCCATAGCACCTATTTTAAGAGGACCGAATTGGGATTTTCCATTTCATATTTCTACTGATGCATCAAATACTCCAATAGAGGCATCTTTAGGTAAAAAATAAGATCATATGACTTATGTTATTTATTTCATTAGCAAAAATCTAACCCCTACAGAATTAAACTACATATTTACTGAGAAAGAAATGTTGACAGTAGTCCATGCTATTAATACATTTCGACATTACATAATAGGTTATGAAGTCTTTATTGATACAGATCATTATTCCATTAGGTATTTAATGAATAAACCTATTACTAATGACATAATAACAACATGGTTGTTACTGATGCAAGAATTCAACATTATTGTCCTAGATGAACCTGGAAAGGAAAATCAAGTGGTAGATTTTCTATCTCGATTACTAACATCTAGTGAGATTGATCCTATTTCAAATAATTTTCCTAATGAACATTTATTGCAATATCAGTTATAACTCCATGGTATGTTGATATAGATAACTATTTATCAATATGAAAATTACCTCCACATTTTACATCAAAAGAGAAAAGAAAAGTTATTAGAGAAAGTGCTAGATATACATGGCTTAATGGAGATCTTTTCTATACTGGTTTTGATCTTATTATAAGGCGATGTGTGAGACATGATGAAATATTAGAATTTTTAAAAGCTTGTCATGATGAGCTTTGGGGTGGACATTTTTCAGATAAGAGGACAACATACAAAATACTCAATTTAGGGTATTATTTACCATTCATCTTTAAAGACTCAAAGAAATATGTCAGAAGTTGTGACAACCGCCAAAGGATGGGAAAACTAGTACCACCTGATGAAATGTCATTGAAGCCACAAGTTCTCATAGAACCATTTGAAAAGTGGGCACTTGATTTCATTGGCCCTAGTAATCCACCATCAAATGGGAAAAAGTACACCTTGGTATGTATTGACTATGTGACAAAGTGGTTAGAAGCAAAAGCATTGGTTAGAGCAACAAAACAAACAGTGGTGAATTTCCTCTTTGAGGAAATTTTTGTTAGATCTGGAGTCCCTAAAGAAATTGTCACTGACCAAGGAGCACAATTTACCTCTAAACTGGTTCAAGACATAATGGAGAAGTAAAAAATCAAGCATCACAAATCTACACCATATCATCCCCAAGCTAATGGTTAAGTGGAGTCTACTAATAAAAATCTTGAAGCAATAATGACCAAGATAGTGAGAATGCATAGAAAAGATTGGTCATAAAAGCTTCATGAAGCTATATGGGCATACAGAATCACCTGGAAAAACACAATAGGTTTCACTCTTTACCAATTTGTATATGGTAAGCAAGTACTACTCCCTATTGAATTCCAAATTCACACCTACAAACTGGTAGTTGATTTAGGGATGAAACTAGATGAAGCACAAAAAGAGAGGATGATGCAATTAAATCAACTAGATGATATCATAGAATAGGCACTACAAAATACTCTACTCATTCAGTAACAAAGGGCAAGATGGCATGACAAATTCATCAAGAAGAAATTTAAAGTAGGAGACTGGACATTATTATTTGACTCAAAGTTCAAGGACTTTCAAGCCAAATTCACGACACACTGGCTTGGTCCATATGAGATTCAAGAGATATATGATAATGGTTTAGTCAGAATTAAGACAATTGATGAAGAACAAATTTAATTTTTGGTTAATGGACATAGGCTAAAGTTATATAACAAGCCTATAAACAAAGAAACTTTCTTGAAGAAAATTATAGAGCAAAATGAGATGGAGGTATTGGGAGAACATAGCCATGTGTCTACCGAACTTCACCATTAAAAATATATATATAAGTAAAAACAATCATATATAATATATATATATATATATATATATATATATATATATATATATATATATAAGAGGGAGTTTAGTTGTGAAAACTAGGGAACTGGCAATAACATAAACTCAAAATTCACTCATTGGAAAACCAATTCACATTGGTTGATGGAAAATCACACAAAAAAAAATAGTTACTTCATCTGTTTCATTTCAATGGCAAGTTTTCAATATAATAAAAACAAATTTTCATGGATAGTTGAGGACACATGGATAGTTGAGGACAAGTCAAGACTTTAGCGAAGGAGAAGGTGCAAGTACTTTTTGAAGTTTTCTTAGTTATATTCATGTGCACAATTAGTTTCTTGAATAGAGGGACTTGTTTTGAAAGAACAACATCAACAATTACAAGTGACAGAGGGACCCGAGGTTTGTCAGAAGGACATATTTGAAGACAGTAAAAGGAGTTTTCAGATGGACCTGAAATACTACATTAACAACATCTTTTGACAGATCCAACAATTAAATTACAAATTTAGAGGATCAAAAAGAAGAAGCTCCAACTGCTACAAAATTATGATAGCTTACTCCAACAGTGAAATTACAAATTCAGAAGATCAAAAAGAAGAATCTCTAGCTGCTACAAAAATTATGATAGCTTACTCCAACAATTAAATTTCAAACTAAAAAAGAAGCCTTAGATTACAAAAACCAGGGAAGTAATTTGCAAAATCTGTAAAAAAAAAAAAAAAAATAATAATAATAATAATAATAATAATAAATAAATTTAATGCTTTATTTTTGAATTTTTTTTAATCATTTTAAAGTAGTGAAAATGTATTTATTTGATTAATTCATCATTCATTCATTCATTTATCCACCTTACTTACCCTAATTCATGTACCGTACTTACCGTACTTCATCTACCTTACCTCCCCTACTTAACCTACTTTTCCCTACTTATCCTGCCTCAAATTTATCCACACCAATCTAAACCCAACATGCTCTTTTGAGGAATGTCAAAACATCACAACATGGGAAAGGCAGCAAAACATGGCACTCATTAGCAAAATAGGACACTCAATAGAAGGTACAAAGCATCATTTTTAGAAACGCAGATATAAGCCTAAGGAATATTGACAATTTCATTTGTCAATATATAAAGCACATATGAGAACTTATAAGCATGATAACTCTCTTTGCTGACAAAACTGACACCTACATGAATTTTTTAGTAGACATGATATCTTGATAGAACTGACACCTACAGGAAACAAGTCATATACGATTTTCAAATAAAAAATAAATGCATAAAATGTTATAAAGTTCCGAGGTTATAGGTGTCGAGTCATTTTTTTTTTTGAATTAAGGATATAATGTGACCCTGTTAGTGAACGCTGTTGAAGAAAGGAGAGAAGCCAAGTTAGAAATGATAGTTCAATTCCCGTGTGTCGTGCATACCTGTGTTGAATTCTGAAAGGGTTGAGTGCTATTTGAGGATAATTTAATGATGGAGAAGATAGTGACGTTTTCAAATCCGCCCAAAAATTGAAAACCTATACGCATTTGAGTATGTTGAGTTAAAAAAATTTCAGTGGAATGTGTTGAACTTGTGAATGCCCGAAACCGAGTGCACAGAAGTTGGATACGAGCCATGGTGAACCTGTTGATCAAGTGGCAATAGAAAATCACTCAAGGAAGATTTCGTTAAGAATTAAAAGAGGTAAGCCTGATTTCTCTGCCAAAATAAGGGAGAAAATAATTTTCTTGTTAAGATTATGTGTCAAAATCTCTTTAAATCTCGGTCATCGATTTTCAAGAGCAACAACCAAAGGAATCGATATTTTGTTAACCTCTATTCAATCAAATTTAAATAAGAGACCAGATAAAAAATTTTAAGGGTTCAAAGTAGGATTTGATAGGCATTTCAAACAAGGTTTTTATACATGAACTTTGAACCAGGCAACACTAGAGAAACTAGAATTCTGAGCACAGAGAGGTCTACAAAGGCATTTTTTTTTTAAATTTCTGAGCACAAAGATTGCCTCAACAGGTACAAGCAAACTCTTTTATGAAATTTCTAAGCAAAAAAAATGAATTTAAGATTGAAAAAATTAAAGTTTCTTTCTGGTTATTCCATGTGTTAAAAATACAGTGAATTTCCAGAATAGAAAGACAACGAAAATTTCAAAACTGAGTTTTTCAAGGCAAAGTTTTTAGAAGGGTCAATCAAGAAAGGAGTTAAATTTTGTTTCAAAATGGTATCTAGAATTGAACCAAAATAGTTTGATATTTCTACAGTACACCAAGGTTGTCTAGGGATTTTGGATACAAATCACTGGATTTCATTTTTAACTAAATTCAATGGGGATAATAAGAATGCATGTCTAGAGTTTGCAACATCATTTGATGGAGAAAGAGAATCTGAAGGAAATCTTACTATCAGGTTATCAGAAGACATCATGAAACAGGTCACTAGACTTCCTCAAGAAGGAGAGATATATTTCAAAACTAAATAGTGGAAAGACAAATCATGGGCACCATTCATTTGCAGAGCTAGAGTGTTATCCAACAACTGGAAAAAGGGAATCTTTAGGAGTTGGCTCATGTATCCTTGAGATGAAATGGTGTATATCATCCAGAAATTTATTACATGTGAAGGGAGGTTTAGCATAGTTTACTTGTATCATGTTAAACTTTTGCAACACCTAAAAGGAGATTGCAAAATCAATATTCCTTACTACATATTGCAAATTCTCACTAAAATGGCCAAAGGGGTACAAAAAAAAAGGAAATAATCCAAAAAAGAGTCTCTATCATTATGGATTAATTAAAATATCATTGTGGATTAATTAAAATGGTCATCATGCATGAGCTTCAAAAGCAGAACTCCATGTGGAATCAATTCATAACCAAAGATAACTTTAAAGAGGTGAATGATTCAGAAAATGAGTATATTTGTGTTCCAAGTGAGGATGAAGAGGAAGAAGTATTTCTAAGGGAAACCAACTCAAAACCACCCTTGGAGAAAAGAGGAACAAGGAGTATGATCAGAGAAGAAGGAAAATTGAAAGAAAAATACAAAATATTGCATACATATGAAAGAAAATATAGGAAACGATCTCATACTAAAAAAGGACAAACTTTGGAGGAAAATAATAAGGCACAAAAATATCAATATGATTACCTGCAAACTCTAGAAGAATAGGAGGAAAAAGAGAGGCGACAAGATTAAATGATAGAAGAGATGCCAATGAATGAACTAGAGCCCATCATTCTAGACAAGGAAGAAGAGAAAACTGTTTCAAAGAAAGATAAGAAACTCAAGAAATTAAAAAAGTCTGTCAAGGAAATGGAAGTGCTTGAAAGATAATTGAAACAAGAAAATGAAAGGTTGGAAGATAAAAGTCAAAGGATTCAAATGGAGAATGAAAAGCCAAAGAAGAGAAATAAGAGGTTTAAAGTGAGATAAATCCTAATCTCTAAACATGCACACAAGTGGTATCATCAAAAGAAGGCTTTAAAAGAAAAATACCAAAGACTGAAAGTTCTCCACATGGATCAGAGAAATGTAGACATTTTGTTGTAGGCAATAGAAGAAGCAAAAGAAGCAAAATAAGAAGAGGAATAGTAACAAAAGCACATGGATACTTTTTGTGCATGAGGACATGCAAAGACTTCCTCTTGGGGGAATGTTGGGTGTCACTTTTGGGTATTTTTCCTTCGCTATATAAGCTACTTTTGTCTTCATTTTCCATTTTTCACTTCCACTTCCACCCATAAAAGCTTTCAAATTAGTCATTAGGTACAATCATTTATTTTGAATGATTTAAATTTTGATGAAGTTTTGCTTTAAAATTAAAATTTTGGTAGTAATTACGGGATGTTACAACTTCCTGTAATAGCTCTGCGGTTTTCATATGTACAGAACATTTGGGTGAAATCTGAAAGTTGGTGGGTAATCCTCATTGTACAAGGATGGTGAAACTCCTATTTTTCTCCTGAAAAGGTTCACGAAGGTGCCCGGTCAACACTAGTCAAACTAGGTTAGTTGTGTAGAAAATCCCCTGTTTTAAGCATGAAATTTGGGCAATTTGTGATTTTAAGGTATTTTCCCCAAATTTTAGTGATAAGAGTGTTGAATTCGAATTGTAGCTTCTATCTAAGGTTGTCTTAAATGAATTTGATTATATTTAGTTAAATATTTTCCAAAAACTTGTATAAATATGTGATATTTGAAGGAGGAAGATATCTATTATCTATGTAAATTTTGAAGACTTTTGCAATTTAGTAAAGAAAGTTGGTTCAAAGTTTCTTCTATCTTTATTGTGGTTGATGGATGATGTTTAATCTAGTTTTCAAGTTCTTCTAAGTTGGTATTCACTTAATGTGTGCAAGCAAAGTGTGGAGGGCCCCCATTTCCAAGCTTGTGCACTAGTTTCTCATTATTTTGGTATGGTTTCCAGATTGTTGTAATTTCATCGAGTATATTTGTGATTTATTTTGGTATCATTTGACAGAGATGTTATTGATATTCTTGATAAGAGATATTATGAATTGACCTCTTGTAAGAGAGCTTAATATTTCTTTCATTTTCAATAAGCTAGACCTGTCAAAGATTGCTCATTTTGTTTATATGTGATTAAATTGCTGCAATATTAGTTAATTTAGTATTTGATTGAAGGAATTGATGGTTTGGATGTGTTAATCTTGTCATCGAAATCTTTTTGAATCCATCTCCTGTAAGGGAGATTGAAGTTTTCTTGACAATAATGCTTAAGATCTCAAACTAGCTAAGTGTTAATCTTTTAGAAACTATCTCTAAACTATATATTTTTGTGTGCTTCTAAGCTTATGAAGTTCGGATTGATAATATAATTGAAGACCTAATTTATACCCTTAAATTAGACTGACAATCCCTTTAAGCAATCAAGCTCCTTCTGAGGGGTCTGCTCTGATACCAATTGTTGGGAAAAATACAGGGGGGGTTGAATCAATATTTTAAATTCAAACTTCGACAATTTTACATTTTAAAAATATATACGCTAATGTTATCAAAGGAACATGTGTATGTACACTACTTCAAAGAAAGAAAAAAAATGTATATCCTGTTTATTGATTTTTCTGTCGGTTGATTATATTTTTTCATTACATCAGTAGATTAGTTACTTCTAGTGCGTAGTAGATAACATAAAGAAATCACAACAAGTGAGCAACACACATAGAACACCAGGATTTTAGGTGGAAACCCAATGTGGGAGAAAAACACCATTGGTGTTGTCTTTGTCTTATTTCTTATAATATAAAGAAAATTTTTATATTTGTATTGATGCAGACTTTTGTCAGTATGCAGACACCCACCTGCAGAAAGCTACAACTTTGTCTCATTCTCCAGCACCCACTATGTTAAAAATGCAACAAGAAAATCCTAATTTAATTTTGTCTTTGAGTTAAATTAGGAATTAAATTATAATTCCATGTCTCATGACAACTTGAAATAGTTAACTAAGTTAAATTGATTTATTAGATATCATTTTTGGGATCCAACTGCGTTAAGTAAGTCATTCAAACGTATGACCATTTCCATGAGAGGTAGTCGTAACTGACTAATTTCTCATGATTTTTGAATAGTTCACTTAGCACTCATTGCATCGGTTGATGCTCACAAGGGTGAAGAAGTGGGATTGAAACTAGTGAAAAGTGGAGAATGAATCACATAGCATCAATCATCACTTCCGGGGCTTGCACTCGGTAACCAGGACTTCTCAGGAGGTCACCCATCCCAGAACTCCTCTAGCTCAAGCGCGCTTAACTGTGGAGTTTTTCCCACAGTCAAGCCCACTTAGCTTGCTACCCCATTTGCAAAACCTTAGCAAGTATTGTGCCTCATGAACCATTCAAGTAGAGATCCTTTGACTCTTTTTGAATTTAAGTATGGGGGATTACGCAATGCATTATATTAGATATCATTTTTGGGATCCAACTGCGTTAAGTGAGTCATTCACGTATGACCATTTCCATGAGAGGTAGTAGTAACTGACTAATTTCTCATGATTTTTGAATAGTTCACTTAGCACTCATTGCATCGGGTGATGCTCACAGGGGTGAAGAAGTGGGATTGAAACTAGTGAAAAGTGGAGAACGAATCACATAGCACCAATCATCACTTCCGGGGCTTGCACCCGGTAACCAGGACTTCCCAGGAGGTCACCCATCCCAGAACTCCTCTGGCTCAAGCGCGCTTAACTGTGGAGTTTTTCCACAATCAAGCCCACTTAGCTTGCTACCCCATTTGCAAAACCTTAGCAAGTATTGTGCCTCATGAACCATTCAAGCTAGAGATCCCTTCTTTTTGAATTTAAGTTTGGGGGTTTACGCAGTGCATTATATTAGATCATTTTGGGATTCAACTGCATTAGGTAAGTCATTCCGGTATGACCATTTCCATGAGAGGTAGTCGTAACTGACTAATTTCTCATGATTTTTGAATAGTTCACTTAGCACTCATTGCATCGGTTTTGCAAATGGGGTAGCAAGCTAAGTGGGCTTGATTGTGGGGAAAAACTCCACAGTTAAGCGCGCTTGAGCCAGAGGAGATCTGGGATGGGTGACCTCCTGGGAAGTCCTGGTTACCGAGTGCAAGCCCCGGAAGTGATGATTGATGCCATGTGATTCGTTCTCCACATTTCACTAGTTTCAATCCCACTTCTTCACCCCTGTGAGCATCACTTGATGCAATAAGTGTTAAGTGAACTATTCAAAAATCATGAGAAATTAGTCAGTTACGACTACCTCTCATGGAAATGGTCATACGTGAATGACTTATTTAACGCAGTTGAATCCCAAAATGATATCTAATATAATGCACTGCATAAACCCCCATACTTAAATTCAAAAAGAGTCAATGGATCTCTACTTGAATGGTTCATGAGGCACAATACTTGCTAAGGTTTTGCAAATGGGGTAGCAAGCTAAGTAGGCTAGGTTGTGGAAAAACTCCACAGTTAAGCACGCTTGAGCCAGAGGAGTTCTGGGATGGGAGACCTCCTGGGAAGTCCTGGTTACCGGGTGCAAGCCCCGGAAGTGATGATTGATGCTATGTGATTCGTTCTCCACAT
>APFE030943639.1:40083-51887 GCA_000404065.3 Pinus taeda | reverse complement strand
CCACAGGGGTAGGCCAATTGGTAATCACATTGCAGTGAAGTTTGTTAGAAAGGTGAGCTCTGTACCAATGGTCACGAGTTCATATCCCCCAGACTAACCCAGAAGCTGTGGAGAGGGGTGGTGGGCACAGCTTCTCAGGGGTTATAGTGGTAGCAGTCAGAATCCACCCCGTGTTATGCGAGTTACAAGACTACAATTGCCAATTCCTTAAAAAAATATCTTAAAAATTTAAATAAATTAATTTTATTTTTAAAATATATATAAAAACAAATAATAGTCAACTATTTTATCATAAATGATTAACAAATGCTATAACGTGAAACCTATGTGCCAGTGTCCTTTATAGTATTTAATAATTAATGATGTGACGAGGAGTATGCTCACGTGACACTGGAATTTGATATGATCGGAATATTATTAAAATGTAAATTAGTTAGTAATAAGGTATATTATTAAAATATTTTTATATAAAAATCGTTGATGTAAATATTAATTTGTTTGCATTTAGTGGGTATGTTATGATTATTGTGTATTTGGTTTTTTTAGAGGTGGTTTATTGATTTCTTTGAGATGGGTTATTATCTTGTTAATTCATTGCAAAGCCTAATTTCAAAGATGTTGGAGAGAATTGACCTTGTAACCTCTCATAACGAGGTGTTTATGTGACAAGTATTCGACCAATTGAACTAACCTTTGTGGCTATGTACATCTAATAATTGCAATTATAACAATAAAAAATAAACTTCAAATATAAGCTTAATTTGGTCATTAATTCTTCTAGTTACTAAATATTTATAAATATAAATATATAATTAATTTAATTTAAATTTAAAAGTACATAATTTTATTAATCACATGCATGAATAATGATCAAGATAATGATTAATGTCTACTAAGACCAATATGGTCTATTAGACCTTAAGAAAGTAAGAGATTAATTGAGACCCCTTAATATTTTATTTCTATGATAAATAAAGAACGGAGAGACGTGTTCCTAGATCACTATAGTTTCATTGACTTAACAAGTAAAGCAGGTTGGTAGTGTAGCAAAGGTTTTGGAAATGAGAATGGATGTGAGTAAGAGTCACGCAATCCAAGAGAAAATGTTTTTCATCTTCAACCCTTTTAGTATCGCAAAGGTGACAAACTCTTTCGTCTCAAAGTGTTTTGGGAATTGGCCAATGCTCGGTTCTACTTCGAAGCTCATAAGAATTAGTTCTTATCTTCACAATGTTTATTTTCTGCTTAGCATTGGTTAAGACAAAAATATAATTTTGGTTAGCAAGATTGGGGTTGATCACCTCTTTATAATACCTTAGCTTCCTTTTTCCCTCTAACTCCTTGTCATCTCACAACTTATCCTTAAATTTGGATGTAATATTACCCTTATTCTCCAAGATGATCTCCTCCTTTGTCCCTAAATGATTGAGCCAACACTAGGCATCCTTATGCTAGCCTCACTTAAGCCGAAAGTAAGTGTTTTAGATAGAATTAAAAGTAATTTTGGAGAACCTCTTAGCATCCATGTTGCAAAACATCCATATTTATTTCTATTTCAATGAACTAATATTTATTTCTATTTCTACCCTTAAAATTAATAACGCTGTTAAACAAGATCCGCAAGCGGCAGTAGTCCCTGTCGGGCCTGAAATCAAATAATAAATTAATTACAGCTTATCTGCGTTGCTAATTTGACCCGCGTGATTACCAACGCCAGCACTGGTCTCTTTATTTACATCTCTTGTTTCCTCGTTCTTCCGCTAATTTCTCAACACCCCCATCCCCAAATTGATCAGTGTTTTTTCTCACATTATCTGCGTTGCTAATTTGGCCTGCGTGATCACCAACACCAACATTGGTCTACTTATTTACATCTCTTGTTTCCTCTGTTCTACTGTAATTACTTCTAGTTTTACTGAAGAAGAAAACGATGGAATTGCCTTTCAATTCGAAAATTTTAATGCATAAGAAATTGATAATGTCAAACGATGGTGGTGCTGACAAGAAATTTATTGAAGGCAGATGAATGCTAATGCTTTGCTTGTCAGGGAGAGTTGTGCACGCAGTTATATATCAGTCCTGGAATGAAATATTTATGGCGACGAACGTTATAAATAGATAGAGATATGAATGAAATCTTAATGGCAACGAAAGCTATAAAATAGACACAAATTGTTTACTAGGTATATATGTAATTAATTTATGTTTTATTGCTATTAGTCGGAATATATACAAAGAGGCTAATGTGTCAGTTAATTAATCATACTTTATAATTTGCTAACCCCTGTTAAACCATGAAAAGTTGGAATTACCCGTAGCCGTAATCAAATAACATGTAATTTTATCCTCATAAGATTTCTTGGTGCCTAGAGTAATATAAAATGATATGTGCATGTGTTACACGTAGCGGTAATATAAAGCTGCAAATTTTATCTACCCTAAACCACTTGAAATTTCATCATTAGTTATTTCTGTGATGTTAATGACCTCTGGCCTCTTGGATTAGAATTTTAGCAAGCAAGCTTGCAGTGGGCTTCCCACATATGTTTGGGCTTTCGGCATATGTTTGAAGATGGCATTCGAGACAAAGGAATATTTCAGAAGGTTCATGGAACCATTTCTGAGATCAGAAGGTTCATGGCACATGTCCGTGTTTGCTGCCGATTCCTTGAATCTTTCCTGTGGCCTATTCTTTTGTTGCCGGGGTCCGCATACTTGGACTCATGATAAGAGTTTCTTTTATCATCTGCAGCTTCTTTGTTCATGCCTAGCTGTTCATTTCTTGTTTCATGGCTGCCACGGGATTCTCTTCGGCTTTACGACCCTTTTATTTTGTTTTTATTTTGCCTGGCACATTCACTCTGTTACTGGTATTTGGGTTAGCTGACCAGTTTCTTTTGAGTTGCCTCTTTCTCTTCGGAGCCTGCCTCTGCTCCTTTTGGGGTTTCTGTTGTCTTTGTTATCAGCCTATTTTTGCAGGATTTGTGCCATCCTTGAGGGGTTGTGAAGATAGTTTTTCAATGTATTGAGCTGGGATTATTCAGCAACCCTGTGTGCTCTGTATCATGTATTTTGTGTCTGCCAAATTGACGAATAACTGCCATTGTTTGGGCTACATTTGGTGAATCCCTATGGGATTTTTTTAGGCTGCCCACAATTGGATTATGCAGGCTTGTGTGCTCTGTATCATTTATTTTGTATCTGCCAAATTGATGAATGACTCCCATTGTTTGGGCTATATCTGGCGAATCCCTATTGTGTATCTGCCAACTTGATGAATGACTCCCATTGTTTGGGCTATATCCTGTGAATCCCTATGGGATTTTTTTGAGGCTGCCCACAGCACAATAGTTTGATATCAGTTATATGCCACATGATTAGGTAAATATCTTTATCTAATAGAAAAATTACTTTTTTCCTTTTAACTCAATAAGAAAACAACAATCTGTCTACTAGTTAAATGTTGGCCACTGCTTCTTAGCGAACATGCATGATAGATGCTAGACAAGTGGTCACAAGATGGGCCCACAAGATTGATCCCAAAGCATGACAATAGTCAATACATGAGCAATGTGTTGCGAAGCTCCCAGGTGGAGCCTCAACCACTGCATAGTACGGGTGTTGGCAGTCTCTGAGCAATGCCACTCAGAGAAAAACGACAAAATCACACTCAAAGAAAAACGACAAAATCACATCCTAGGAAAAGACGAAAAGAAGCAGAAAATCAGAATGCGGTAAGGATGCATCTAATAGTAGAGGATGGGGCTCCTTCTCCCGAAGGAGATGCGTGGAAGAAAAGGGAGAATCAAATGTCTCAGTTTTTCAGAAGACTTTGAAGAAAATTCAGACAGTGAATCCTCCATACTCATTCTCCAGAGCAAAGCCTGTGGCGAGTCCCAATTGAATAGTGTAATAAAAGGCTCTATACCTGCATCAAAACTCAGATCAATGTATAAAGTAGGAGACATATGTGATGGGAAGAATCAACACAAGAAGCCAATGTCGTTTTTTGTATGTGATTTTATGCCAGATAAAGGTATTATAAGCATAATTCCCTTTCAAATAGCATTTATAATTTCCTTTCTAATAGAATTCTTTTGCATCTACTTAATCAATATGCTAAAAGAATAGCATAATGGCTTGCCTGCACAACATACCTGCCCATAAATTAAAATGCACAATTTTCATTCTATTGTTCTGCATGTGCATCAAGCAGTTTCAATTTCTTGCCCATTCTCAGGTCGTTGCTCCTCCACCTGCTTCGAAAACTCCAAAAGAACTTGGCAAGAACTGTGCGCCAACTGTTTTTGAAGCTCGCTCAACTGAAGCCTGGTTTCCATGCATCCATACCCTTCAAACACATTCTCCACGTCGTCCTTCAAGTTTTCCAGGCCTTCAAACATGTCAAGCAACGTAAAGACCTTCTGTGGCTCTCTCTGACTCACAGCAATGGTTTCCCCAAACCGGATAATTGCACCCATACCGCCAGCTGCGGGCGACTTCCCAAAACATTCCATCCAAAACCTCCTTGTCAAAACTCTCAAATATTTCACTACACAGAACCTTTTCAGACCACATCAAATCCCTCACACAACCCTTCCACATCAGCCGACTTCAGCTTATGAACAATCTCAGTAGAATTGTAGTTCAGGTAATAAGCTTTCATGGATTGAAAACTGCGCTTAACAGTACTAATTCTAACTTCCCAATATAGTTTCAAACATTCCTGAGCCCTACCATTTCTCTTAAGGAACTCTGCAATCATCTGAAGGCTTTCAATACCAACAAAACACTTGTTTTGATTGGGGTATTTCACTGCTTACCTTGAGATCCCTAGGCAAGTTGTTCTCAAATATAATTGACATGAACGAGGACTTGAGCTTCTTCACAACGATATCTAGCAGCTCCCCACCATCATCCGGATTGCCTTTGTTTCCTAGGGCTCCAATACAGCCTTGCAATCTGCGGATTGTGTACTTGTCCACCATCGAACTCGGGTTTGAAACTCGAACGACCTCCTCCAGCAACCCCACTGCCAGAGGCCTGTTCTCCGAAACAAAACTCAAATAGCCCTCCAGCCCAAGGGCAGCATCCAGATAGCCCTTGAGATTTTCCCTTGGATCACCCATGAGGGCAGTTTTTAGTTCTCTGATCGAAATCATGGCCTCGAGGATTTTTAGTGCCGGCCCAACTACCCCATGTATGCATTCATTTAAATCTGGGGATTTTGTAGGCTTTGGTAGCAGAGGAGCCATGGCTGCATCGGTTCTCTGCTTCACCAGCGGCAACTTGTGCACCAATTTCTTAATAGTATTGACGATTTCCTTGGCCTTCAAGTTGGTTTGTCGGAGACTTCTCTGCGCTAAAAGAGCGCCTTCAAAAGTCGAGAGATCAAACCCATGACAATTCTCTGTGCTATGGAGCTGCAAGTTCAGAGAACACTGGGCTAACATGAGCATGGAGGGGCAAGAAGAATGAAGCGATCGTGTATTATGTGGAACTAAGACATGACAGGAAATAGAGGAGGTGACAAGTGGCCTGAAGAACATACAGGCAGCATGCAGCTGCCACTTCCAGTGGAGGCCTAAAAACTTAGGATAAAATAACGTGTCCCAGTTGAAATAACATCGGGGCACGTGAACCCTGTAATAAGAGGTTGATTTCACAAATTTAGTTATAAGTTTCTTACACAAAAATTTCCACGGATAAACTTTGGTTTAACATGAAATGTACCGAATATATTAATCGATCAAAGTGATTTAATAACTAATCAACATCGAATCAATCGCAATAATCCTTGCTATGCCGGAAGCAGGGACTAATAAGCTACACTAAACCCGCTAGAAAAGCTTTATACAAAATTATCTTAACGCGCTGAATTTCTCTTAAAGCCAACGCGGCTGTGACTCGGCGGGCAAGGCAAATGCTTCAAAACTTTGCATTCTTGCTTTAAAAATAGCGCCCTCTGATAAGCTGACGTGTCACGTGGCAACTTACGCTTGGGGTCATAGTTTTATCACCTCCGACAACAATTTAATATATTTCTTTATTTATTGCGGGCAACTGAAATGCTTCCAAACTTGAATTCTTCGTTCAAAAATATCGCTATCTGATAAGCTGACGTGTCACGTGGCAACTTAGAGTTTGGGAGATATTTTCATCACCTGCCACAATAATTTAATATATAAATATATTTAATAGCAAGTTTCTAATTTGTATATATATATATATGCATATTTGAAAGTTGTTGGTAAGTACTCACGGCAGTGGAAATAAGCGAATACACAATGGTATTTTGACGATGGTTTGTAAGAGGGGCTAAACGGGGCCACGGTCTTCAATATATAATAATTTAAACTCAAAATTTTAAAAAATTTGTTAATTTTGATTTAAAATAACCAAAAAATGTGTCACTAATAAATATATTATATTATATGGTTAAAAAATATTTTTGAAAGTTGTGGTTAATGCGTTTTTACCAATGTTATATAATCATTCACTTTATTATAGGAAGACTTCTTCCCTTTCTTTGGAGGCTTTTAGTTTTTGTATTAGGGTTTAAATTTTAATGAATCACCAGAGATTTAATAGACAATAAAACATTGCACTTAATCTATTATTATATTTTTCTTAAGTTATAATGATTTCATTAATTTTGGTATTCTTTATTTTTGTTTATATTTTTCTTCCATCTTCAAGGAGCCACATAAATCTTTTTATTGACTTTTGTTATTGTTTGATGTATTTTTTTTTATAATAACAAATTTTGGATATGTTAGCATAGATACCAATGCCCAATTCAATTCAACAAAATCTCCTAAATTTAACATTAATTTATATTTGTGTAAAGGACCTATCCCATGAAAATTGAATGTAGAGATGAACGACATTTTAGGAAAGATAGAATGAACATTTTGGGGAAGTTGTGGAATTAGGGATTGGGTCTAATAAAAATATTATAAAGTGATAAAGAAGTTAAATGGAAGACAATAATGCTATTTGCCACTTCAATTGCTCTCAAAGTATTATGTAAATGTTTAAACTAACTACAATATATTCTATAAAATCAACTATAACACATTAATTACCCTTCACCTCTAAATGCAACCACCAATAAAAACCATCTTTTTTTTTATGCATCCTCGTTGATGTCAACACAATCAACTTAAAGTAATGGTTCAATATAATGTTGGCATCATTACTTTTATTGATTGAGTGCATTCACTCAATTTCAACATTTCACATAATCACTTTACTCATTTCTTGACCCAAAAAAAAAATAAGAATGATAAGATTAGAAAATTGCATGTAAACTTTTCACTCAATTTTGGAGGAGAAACAACAATGATAGGATGTAGAGAACTACACAAATCTTTATTTTATTGTTGTTTGTAGTGATGTGAATAACTTCTTGAATTTGATTTAACATTTTTATTAAGAATTCATATCCAAAATAATTTTGTCCTGAAGTCTATCTCGTTGTTGGTCATTCACTTGTGAAAATATGTAAAGTGGTCATCATCTAAAACGTTGAAAAACAAAAAACATGAACGATTTCACCAAAATAAATGCATATATAAAAAACGCCATTTTTAAAGTGTTAAACACTTTGGAAGAGTTTCGAGGTTTTCAAAGTAGAATCATGATTCCTGTTTGTTTGATCTTCGAAATAAAGTTATGATAATTTCTTGTTATTTCTTTTTACTAAGAGAATAAGTACTAACTCATTTTAGACATATGTTATATAAATTAGAACATAATCCTATTATAAAAACATGTCATTACAATAGTAATTTGTAATGCAAAGCGTGAACAACAATTACAAGTTATAGAAAGCTATAAAACATAACATCAACATTGCTAATGCATTTACTGCCAAAGCAAAACATAATACTATCACATCAATCCCCATTTCCTTATATGTGAACTATGTCTTTAATGATATATGTACTCATTTTAACATTGCTAATGCATTTACTGCCAAAGCAAAACATAATACTATCACATCAATCCCCATTTCCTTATATGTGAACTATGTCTTTAATGATATATGTACTCATTTTAACCTTCCATGTATAAGTGAGACTGTTAACATAAGCAAAGGCAATAAGATTAGATTATTTGAATATTATATGTGAAGAGCAATTGCATCATTCAGATAAACATCTAATTAAAAAGCTCTTTTTTCCTAGTGTCCTTTTTTTCTTGTTGAACAAAAAAGTTAGATACACCTAAAAATAAAAGACATCTTGGGGATATTTCTACATAAATATCTTTAATTGTGTATTCATTTGAGATGCCCTCCATTCATGTTAGGTCTCGGATTTCAACCAAAATTTTTACTAGCTTGGTCTCTTTTTAACATATTAAATTAGACAAAACTAATCGTAACAAAACTGGAAACTTAGTAGACAAATTAATATTCAAAAAATCATGCTAGCAATCAAAGACCTCATTAGCATCAAATTTATAAACAAACATAAATGTTTAATATAAATAATAAGTGTCGTTCTTTTCATAATCACTTATATAGGTCTTAGATTCCTCCTATTTAATATCGATATACCTAGAAAATGTGAACTCCTTTTTTCTTCAAAAAAATATTGGTATAAGTGGCATCCATGGATTTATGACCTTTGAATTTATGCATAAGGCATTATAAAATCAATATTTATTTATTGTCAATTACATGTTGTTAGATTGGTAAAAGCAAGGTATTGTAAATGTTGTCATTGGAATTCAAATATCTCCAATAATATGTGTTTGCTTGTGCTTCTTAATTGTATAGAAGTACTTGTGACCTAATAGGGGACATGTGTAAATCATGGATATATTTAAAGGAATAAATACCTTTCACCCATAAATTATTAGCTAGAATATTCTAATTAGAATGTTGTTGGCAACACTTACTCCTAATGGAGTTAGATGTTTCGTACACATCTCAATAAGTGGAAGCCAGTCAACAAAAACAAAATATATTTATTTATCACTTTGTAAGATTGAATTAAAATAACATTTAATACTTGCTTCCAATAAAATGTCGATGGTAAAAGCATGATGATGATCAAACAATTTAATGTTGATAGTAAAAGCATGATGATGATCAAACAATTTAGTGTTGATGGTAAAAGCATGATGATGATCAAACAATTTAATGTTGATAGTAAAAGCATGATGATGATCAAACAATTTAGTGTTGATGGTAAAAGCATGATGATGATCGAACAATTTAGTTCTTACTTGATAGTGTTAAGTGCACACTGTGCACCTACTAGTTCTGCACAAATGTATAGGGGATCAAGGACATGTGCTAAAGAGAGTTTTACCATCAACGCAATGACAATCCATAAGAAGAAGAAAGCAAGTACATTTTTGTTTACAATTATCCTATTATGACTTTTCTAATGTGAAATTTTTACAGCATTGGGAACCATTAACAAGGCTAGGGCATATAATTGCTCATTCTACCATTCTCAATTGTTGATGGGAAGTGCATTAACACTAACATGATAAAGAATAAGTGTTGTTAAAAGCTAATGGCATGGCATAGTTGACATTAGCTAGGAGACATTGATATGACAAGTGTAATGATTGAAACACGCCATTTACTATGGAATATTATTAAAACATGATGAATTGAGGCACAAAGTCTACACTATAAGGGTATGTGTAATTTGCAAGTAATAATGATAAACTTTGTAAGTTCATTAAATTTTTTGTGTAGTAAATAAATGACAAAACCCTTGGAAATTTAGTCTCATTACTGTCTTCTAATAAAATTTCTTTTTTTTTCTTTTTTTCTTTTTAAATATAATTAAAGAAATTGAAAAATTTAAACAATAGTTTTTGTTACTACAACGACCAAAGTAAAACAACTCCACTTCTCCACATCGTAGCTTAGTCTTTATTAGAAAGCTTTGACATAAAATTGCATGTTCCTATGTTTGTTGTCTAAAATTGACACTTATAACCATAACAAATTGGAAGGTAGAGTTTGCAAAAGGATAAGACTGTTTCATTTTATTTTTTTGTTCCATTTTTTCTCAAAAAATGAGGTTTTGTAAGAAATATAATCAAGTTAACAAACTCATTGAATTCTTAACTAAGTTGCGTGGTAGGACAAGAGTGTTGCATTTTGTTTTGTTATTCCGATTTTTGTTTTTTCAAAAATTGAGAATCTATAAGAAATACAATCAAGTGAACAAATTCATTGAATGCTCAACTTATTTTTATGCTAGTGACTATGTACATGCAATATATTTGGTTATTATTGAGACTTTTTCAAATCAATCAAACAAAAACTAGAAATTTAATAAATTGAATTAATTCAATTTAATCAAAATTAACACAAATTAAATGGAATTTATAAAGAGCGGAATTTCTCTTATGTTAAATGAACAGTAAGTTCCATTGAAACTATGTTAAAATAGTAATACCAGGGAAAACATGCTAGTTCAACATTATTTCTTTATCAAGGCCCTGAAGCATTTATTTTTGGAACCAAATCAGGTTGAATGCGTTAACCATATATGTGTGTGTGTGTGTGAACACAATGATGCACATAACAATAAAATCATAGGGAATGAAACTTCATTGGCATGTTAAGTGATTTATTCGTTATTTTATAATGCAAGTATGTAAAACATTAAAGCAAGGATGATATTAAACCAGAATTAAATATAATAAGTGGATATTAATACCCTATCTTTCAACTTTTATTGTTGAGGTTTTTTGTAACACCAAAACCGATAGGCATTAGTAAACTTCTAAACCATTACCATTACCTTGAGCGAGAATTTTCCCATGTTTCCAGGTTGGCAATTAGTCCACGTAATTGATTCCTAATGAGGTGAGTGTGACAATTACTCCAACAACCCCCTCCCCCCTTCCCCCCCAAATGTAACTCAAGGAATCCAACTAGTGCCAAGACTTCGATACCATATTGAGATTTTTCATCACACAAAAACCACAAGCATTAGTAAACTTCCAAACCTTACCATTATCTTTATTTGGCAATTAGTCCTATGTTCCTAGGGTGGTAGTTAGTCCATGTAATTGATTTCCAATGGGGCGAGTGCGATACTTACTCCAATATTACTGACATTGGTCATGGTCAAATCAAAGATCTTTATGCTATTTAAAGATGTCAAAACACATTTTTAGCCTACAAAGAATTGACTAAAATTTGAAGGTGCACTCGCTTAGGAAACAACTTTGATACCACGAGTAGTGTTACATGACCCTTAAGCTTGAAACACAACTATCTATATAGATAATATAATTATAAAAACTAGATATAAGAGAAATATACCCATGTGTTATGATAATCAAAGGAAAAAAAACAATGTTCATTTACGTCTCAAAGTGGAAAGCTCCAAAGACAATAGTAACTAATAAGTCATTTTATAGCCTCCAATCTATGTAATAAATACTCAATAGCAAAACTCCAACTATTTATATCCCGTCATTAATAAGTACCCACTAATTAGTTAACCTTATAAAATGGATCATTCTATATCAAATAACTATCCATTGTTAATTGATAAATCTTATTCAAAAAATATGATAACATAGATCCATTGATTAAATCTTAAATTTCCCCATCAAAAAATTAAAGTAAAACTTTAATATAAAACATGGTATTTATAAAAATATTTTTTTTTCATTATAAAATACATTTCAACAACTATATTCTAACAATTATTTTCTTATATTAAAATATTATTTGTTAAATCTAACTAAATTTTTTATCTTTGTGCATGCCAAGATTTGGTTCGTCATCCGGTCTTGACAAAACTCTGATG
>APFE030943639.1:23812-36713 GCA_000404065.3 Pinus taeda | reverse complement strand
ACAAATAAGATTCTTTTAATATATAATTTAATTTCTAGAAATAATAAATAAAAATTATATATTATTCCTTTTTAGATATACATATACATCTATTAATAAACAATTAAAATTAGCTAATTTAACAAATGAATTCTTTTTATATTATTTTACCTAATTTAGCTTATTTCGAAAAATAATAATAAATTAAATAAAACAAGATTGTTAGTGGTTTGACTTGGGTCATTAGGTCAAAATTAGCCGTTGGCAATATAGCTGTTGGAGTCTCTGCACATCCTATTTAACAAGCGAAGCTGGATTGGTTATTCAACTTGTCCTGACGATGAACCACACTGGTTAATTCGAAACGCGTCGACAAAAGATGGTTTATGTGATTTCGCCGAAAACTCTCTAAACATTGTTATGGATCACAGAAGTCTAAATTCCTTAATATTTATTTCTATTTCTACCCTTGAAATTAACAACTTTGTTAAAATAAGATAGACTAAACCCGGCGGAAAAGCTTTATACAAAATTATCTTAACGTGCTGAATTTCTCTTAAAGCCAACGCGGCTGTGACTCGGCGGGCAAGGCAAATGCTTCAAAACTTTGCATTCTTTCTTTAAAAATAGCGCCATCTGATACGCTGACGTGTCACGTGGCAACTTACCCTTGGGGACATAGTTTTATCACCTCCAACAACAATTTAATATATTTCTTTATTTATTGCGGGCAACTGAAATGCTTCACAACATGATTTCTTCGTTCAAAAATATCTCTCTGCTAAGCTGACGTGTCACGTGGCAACTTAGAGTTTGGGAGATATTTTCATCACATGCGACAACAATTTAATATATGTATATAATATTATTTATATTAATTAATTAATTAGCAAGTTTATAATTTAATATATTTATTTATTTATTTGAAAGTTGTTGGAAGTTACTCACGGCAGTGAGAATAAGTAAAGCGGAAGGACACATGGTATTTGACGATGGTTTGCAAGAGGGGCTAACCGGGTCCACTGCCCCAAAGCACGCAAAAATCTTTGGAGACTCCGACAGACGAAAGATTCCAAAGGCCTCGTAATATGTGTGATGTATTTTTTCTTTATAATAACAAATTTTTAATATGTTAGCATAGATACTAATACTCAATTCAATTCAACAAAATCTCGAATTTGTATTTGTGTAAAGGGCCCGCCCCAGGAAAATTGAATGTAGGAATGAATGACATTTGAGAAAAAATGGAAGGAGCATTTTGGGAAAGTTATGGAATTAGGGATTAGGTTTAATAAAAAATTATAAAGGGATAAAGAAGTTAATGGAAGACAATGATGCTATATGCCACTTTAATTGTTGTCAAAGCATTATGTACATTTTTAAACTAAATTACGATATATTCTATAAAATCAACTATAACACATTAATTATGTTTCACTTCTAAATGCAACCACCAATAAAACTATCTTTATTTTCATGCATCCTCTTTGATGTCAGCTCAATCAGCGTAAAGTAATAGTTCAATAAAATGTTGACATCCTTACTTTTATTGACTGAGTGCATGATTAGTTGAGTCTTCTGGCATTAGTTCACTCATTTTCAACATTTCACATAATCACTTTACTCATTTTTGCACAAAAAATAGCAATAATAAGATTAGAAAATTGCATGTAAACATTTCACTCATTTTTGGAGGAGAAATAACAATTATAGGATTTAGAGAACTATACAATTCTTTATTTAATTGTTGTTTGTAATGATCTGAATACCTTCTTGAATTTGATTTGACATTTTCATTAAGAATTTATATCCAAAATTATTTTGCCTTTGAAGTCTATCTCATTGTTGTTCATTCACTTGTGAAGATATGTAAAGTGGTCATCATCTAAAATGTTGAAAAACAAAACAACATGAATAATTTCACCAAAATAAATGCATACATAAAAAAATGCCATTTTTAAAGCACTAAACACTTTGGAAGAGTTTTAGGGTTTTGAAATTAGAATAATTATACTTGTTTGTTTTATTTTTGAAATAAGGTTATGATAATTTTTTGTTATTTCTTTTTACTAAGAGAATAAATACTAATGGAATAAAAACCCATTTTAGACATATGTTATATAAGTTAGAGCATAATCATATTATAAAAGCATGTCATTACAATAGTAATTTGTAATGCAAAGCATAAACAACAATTACAAGCTATAAAAAACCCATAAAACATAACATCAACATTGCTAATGCATTAAGTGCCAAAGCATAACATAATACTATCACATCAACCCCCACTTCCTTATATGTGAACTATGTCTTTAATGATATAACTACTTGTTTTAACCTCCCATGTATAAGTGAGATGGTTAACATAAGCAAAGGCAATTTTGAGTATTATATGAAAAGAGAATTTGCATTGTTTAGACAAACATCTAATTAAAAAGTTCTCATTTTTTAGTGTCATTTTCCCTTGTTGAACAAAAAAGTTAAATACACCTAAACATTCAAGACATCTTGGAGGTATTTCTACGTAAATACCTTTAATCGTGTATTTATTTGAGAAGTCCTTCATTCATGTTATGTCTGAGATATTAAACCAATATGTTTACCTAGCCTTGTCTCTTTTTAACATATTAAGTTAGATTAAACTAATCATAATGAAAATGGAAACTTAGTAGACAACTTAATATTCAAGAGATCATGCTAGCAAACAAAGACCTCATTAGTATCAAATTTATAATATAAATAATAAGTGTCGTTCTTTTCATAATCACTTATATAGGCCTTACATTTCCTCCTATTTAATGTCAATATACCTAGAAAATGTGAACTCCTTTATTCTTCAAAAAGTATAGGTATAAGTGGCATCGATGTATTTATGACCTTTGAATTTATGCATAAGGCATTCATATTATAAAACCAATATTTATTTATTGTCAATTATGTGTTGTTAGATTGGTAAAAGCAAGGTATTGTAAATGTTCTCATTGGAATTCAAATATCTCCAATAATATGTGTTTGATTATGCTTCTTAATTGTATGTAAGTGCTTGTGACCCAATTGGGGATATGTGTAAATCATGGAAATTTTTAGAGGAATAGATACCTTTCACCTATAAATTATTAGCTAGAAAATTCTAATCAGAATGTTGTTGGCAACACTTACTTCTAAGTGGAGGTAGATGTGTCATCAACATCCTAATAAGTGGAAGCCAATCAATAAAAACAAAATATATTTATTTATCACTTTGTAAGATAGAGTGAAAATAACATATAATAGTTGCTTCCAATAAAATGTTGATGGTAACAACATGATGATGATCAAACAATTTAGTTCTTACTTGGTAATGTTAATTGCATACTAAAAAATATTTTCATTGTGTTGCTAATTACTTGTGATATTCTTATGTTCTTATTAATTTTCTTATGTTCTTCTTTTATCTTATTTCATCAATAAATTACCAAAACCATAACAGGAAAATCAAAGGTACCATATGTAGGTGGACAACCATCTAGGGGAAAACCCAGTCAACAACTCTTCCTTTAACAGTTTCGCGAGATGATCCAAGAATCCTTCACCTAGACACAAACTTCCTACAATCACCAAGTCAACCCTTCCTTTCTTTTGCAAATGATAACCTTCCAGCAACAACTTTGACCTAGTACTTCGATCTTGCAGCAATAGAATTTTGACTTCCCCAGCAACTGATCTTTGACCGACAACAGAACTTCAACCCAACAACAAAACTTCGACCCAGCAATAAAACTTCGACCTGCAGTGGAACTTCGATCCAGCAACACTTCGACCTTCCAGTAAATCCACACGTGTGAGAGAGAGACAAATCAAAAATTTCAATTTTCTTCTTCTCCAACAAATCTCCTCCTCCTTCTGCAATTCCGCACTTTTTATGTTCCTCTTTCTTCTATATCGAACTTATGTATGTGGGTACTCAAATGAATCGAACTGCACTATATATATAGCCTCTTCTGGAGTTTGAATTACCCTCATGTAGGCCTACTTGGTGTGGAGGTGACAAATGACTTATTACTCAATAGTAATTCTTTTTACATGATTCAAAAGCCCAAGGATCTCATTAAATGGACAATGACTCTAATGACAATACAAAACCTAGAAGTCCTCAATGGGGACTTTGACCTAAAACATGATCACCCAAGCATGACACCATTGCTTTAATAAGTCATAATAATAATAATAATAGTAATAATAATTCCTTTTTCTTTCTTTTCATAAATACATTTCATTATGACTCAAATACAATTATGAAGGCCGAACCTAGTTACATTCTTCAACACTCTCAATTAGCTAGGGAGGTATTCATACATACTTATTCAAGTACATGGAAGATCTCAAAACACATGAACCATGAAGAGTTTGGGCACAATTAGTGCCACGGACTAGATTCTTGACCAAGGTAATCCATCCGAGTGGGACTAAGATGGACTAAAGCTTTCAACCTCTCTAGGTACTAACATGCCTACTTACTAACCAAAAACCCAAGGAACTAGGTGTGTAATGAAAGGTCAGAGATCTATGACCAACACCATCATCAACGCTCTATGACCAACGCCACCCTCCCTACTTCGAGAACTAGAAATCAACACACATGCTGACCAGATGTCCTCCCAAGCATCACACAATGCCTCAACACATCAAATCTCTCTTGATTAAACATATCAGTAACCTCAAGCACGCTTCCAAAACTTTAAGATATTTACTTGAACAATCACAATCACAATCAGTAACAACCTTCAAATACACATAGTTAAACACAAACCTTCAGGGTCTTCATTCATCTTGATGATGCTTCATAGTTTATCACAGTAGGACTTAGAGGCTTCCCAAATCTTGATAGAAGTTTCCTCATTCATAGTAGAGGATGGGGCTCCTTCTCCCGAAGGAGATGTGTGGAAGAAAAGGAAGAATCAAATGTCTCAGTTTTTCAGAAGACTTTGAAGAAAATTCAGACAGTGAATCCTCCATACTCATTCTCCAGAGCAGAGCTTGTGGCGAGTCCCAGTTGAACAGTGTAATAAAAGGCTCTATACCTGCATCAAAACTCAGATCAATGTATAAAGTAGGAGACATATGTGATGGGAAGAATCAACACAGGAAGCCAATGCCGTTTTTTGTATGTGATTTTATGCCAGATAAAGGTATTATAAGCATAATTCCCTTTCAAATAGCATTTATAATTTCCTTTCTAATAGAATTCTTTTGCATCTACTTAATCAATATGCTACAAGAATAACATAATGGCTTGCCTGCACAACATACCTGCCCATAAATTAAAATGCACAATTTTCATTCTATTGTTCTGCATGTGCATCACGCAGTTTCAATTTCTTACCAGCAGTTTCAATTTCTTGCCCATTCTCAGGCCGTTGCTCCTCCACCTGCTTCGAAAACTCCAAAAGAACTTGGCAAGCACTGTGCGCCAACTATTTTTGAAGCTCGCTCAACCGAAGCCTGATTTCCATGCATCCATACCCTTCAAAGACATTCTCCACGTTGTCCTTCAAGTTTTCTAGGGCTTCAAACATGTCAAGCAACGTAAAGACCTTCTGTGGCTCTCTCTGACTCACAGCAATGGTTTCCCCAAACCGGATAATTGCACCCATACCGCCAGCTACGGCTAACTTCCCAAAACATTCCATCCATACCTCCTTGTCAAAACTCTCAAATATTTCACTGCACATAACCTTTTCAAACCACATCAAATCCCTCACACGGCCCTTCCACATCAGCCAACTTCAGCTTATGAACAATCTCAGTAGAATTGTAGTTCAGGTAATAAGCTTTCATGGATTGAAAACTACTCTTAACAGTACTAATTCTAACTTCCCAATACAGTTTCAAACATTCCTGAGCCCTACCATTTCTCTTAAGGAACTTTGCAATCATCTGAAGGCTTTCAATACCAATAAACACTTGTTTTGATTGGGGTATTTCACTACTTACCTTGAGATCCCTAGGCAGGCTGTTCTCAAATAAAACCGACATGAACGAGGACTTGAGCTTCTTCACAGCAATATCTAGCAGCTCCCCACCATCATCTGGATTGTCTTTGCTTCTCAGGGCTCCAATACAGCCCTGCAATCTGCGGATTGTGTACTTGTCCACCATCGGACTCGGGTTCGAAACTCGAACGACCTCCTCCAGCGACCCCATTGCCAGAGGCCTGTTCTCCGAAACAAAACTCAAATAACCCTCCAGCCCAAGGGCAGCATCCAGATAGCCCTTGAGATTTTCCCTCGGATCGCCCATGAGGGCAATTTTGAGTTCTCAGATCGAAATCATGGCCTCGAGGATTCTTAGCGTCGGCCCAACTACCCCATGTATGCATTCATTTAAATCTGGGGATTTTGTAGGCTTTGGTAGCAGAGGAGCCATGGCTGCATCGGTTCTGTGCTTCACCGGCTGTAACTTGTGCACCCATTTCTTAATGGTATTGAGGATTTCCTTGGCCTTCAAGTTGGTTTGTAGAGCGCCTTCAAAGGTCGAGAGATCAAACCCATGACAATTCTCTGTGCTATGGAGCTGCAAGTTCAGAGAACACTGGGCTAACATGACCATGGAGGGGCAAGAAGAATGAAGCGGTCGTGTATTGCGTGGAACGAAGGCAGGACAGGAAATAGAGGAGGTGACAAGTGGCCTAAAGAACATGCAGGCGGCATGCAGCTGCCACTTCCAGTGGAGGCTTAAAAACTTAGGATAAAATAATGTGTCCCAGTTGAAATAACATCGGGGCACGTGAACCCTATAATAAGAGGTTGATTTCACAAGTTTGGTTATAAGTTTCTTACACCAAAATTTCCACGGATAAATTTTGATTTAACATGAAATGTACCAAACATATTAATCGGTCAAAGTGATTTAATAGCTGGTCAACGTCGGATTGATCGCAATAGTACATGCTAGGCCAGAGACAAGGACTAATAAGCAACACTAAACCCGGCCGAAAAACTTTATACAAAATTATCTTAACGCGCTGATTTTCTCTTAAAGCCAACGCGGCTGTGACTCGGCTGGCAAGGCAAATGCTTCAAAACTTTGCATTCTTGCTTTAAAAATAGCGCCATCTGATAAGCTGACGTGTCACATGGCAACTTCCCTTGGGACATAGTTTTATCACCTCCGACAACAATTTAATATATTTCTTTATTTATTGCGGGCAACTGAAATGCTTCCAAACTTGATTTCTTCGTTCAAAAATATCGCTATCTGATAAGCTGACGTGTCACGTGGCAACTTAAAGTTTGGGAGATATTTTCATCACCTGCCACAGTAATTTAATATATAATAATTTTTAGCAGTTTTAAAATTTAATAATATATAATATATATATATAGTATAATTGAAAGTTGTTGGTAAGTACTCACGGCAGTGGAAATAAAGCGGAAGGACACATGGTATTTGACGATGGTTTGTAAGAGGGGCTAACCGGGCCCACTGCCTCAAAGCACGCAAAAATCTTTGGAGACTCCGACAGACACGAAAGATTCCAAAGGCCTCGTAATATGTGTGAAGTATGGTGATAAATAATGATTCTACAATGTTGAATGGGGTTAATTGTTACATGTGTAAAGTAAGTCATAAATAATGATATCATAGGACCCTTTAAATGTTGCGTAATGGAAAAGGATTTTTGTAAACATATAATTTGATAATTATTTAAGGACAGAAAGAAATTATTTTAATGAAATAGTTTTTTATTTAAATTCGGCGATTAATCTTAAACGTTTTTGTTGTTGTTTATAATATATTTTTAAATGTATAAATGGATTATTTAAAAATTTGGCGCTTGAACTTACAAATTAAATAACTTAAACTCAAATTTTAAAAATTTTTACTGAATTTTTTGATAAAATTAACCCAAAAATGTGTCACCAATAAATATATTATATTATATTATTAAAAAATATTTTTAAAGTTGTGTTAATGGTTTTTACCAATGTTACATAATCATTCACTTTATTTATATGTTCGTTTTTATGGGAAGACTTCTTCCCTTTCTTTGGAGGCTTTTAGTTTTTGGTGTTTATATTAGGGTTTAAATTTTAATGAATCACAAGAGATTTAATAGACAATAAAACATTGCACTTAATCTATTATTATATTTTTCTTAAGTTATAATGATCTCATTAATTTTGCTATTCTTTATTTTTGTTTACATCTTTCTTCCATTTTCAAGGAGCCACATAAATCTTTTTATTGACTTTTGTTATTGTTTGATGTATTTTTTTTATAATAACAAATTTTGGATATGTTAGCGTAGATACCAATGCCCAATTCAATTCAACAAAATCTCCTACATTTAACATTAATTTATATTTGTGTAAAGGACCTATCCCATGAAAATTGAATGTAGAGATGAACAACATTTTAGGAAAGATAGAATGAACACTTTGGGGAAGTTGTGGAATTGGGGATTGGGTCTAATAAAAATATTATAAAGGGATAAAGAAGTTAAATGGAAGACAATAATGCTATTTGCCACTTCAATTGCTCTCAAATTATTATGTAAATGTTTAAACTAACTACAATATATTCTATAAAATCAACTATAACACATTAATTACCCTTCACCTCTAAATGCAACCACCAATAAAAACCATCTTTTTTTTTCATGCATCCTCGTTGATGTCAAAACAATCAACTTAAAGTAATGGTTCAATATAATGTGGGCATCATTACTTTTATTGATTGAGTGCATTCACTCATTTTCAAAATTTCACATAATCGCTTTACTCATTTCTTGACAAAAAAAAATAATATTGATAAGATTATAAAATTGTATGTAAATATTTCACTCAATTTTGGAGTAGAAATAACAATGATAGGATGTAGAGAACTACACAAAGCTTTATTGTTGTTTGTAGTGATGTGAATAACTTCTTGAATTTGATTTAACATTTTTATTAAGAATTCATATCCAAAATAATTTCGTCTTGAAGTCTATCTCATTGTTGTTCATTCACTTATGAAAATATGTAAAGTGGTCATCATCTAAAACGTTGAAAAACAAAAAAACATGAACGATTTCACCAAAATAAATGCATATTAAAAAACGCCATTCTTAAAATGCTAAACACTTTGGAAGAGTTTCGAGGTTTTCAAAGTAGAATCATGATTCCTGTTTGTTTGATCTTTGAAATAAGGTTATGATAATTTCTTGTTATTTCTTTTTACTAAGAGAATAAGTACTAACTCATTTTAGACATATGTTATATAAATTAGAACATAATCCTATTATAAAAACATGTCTACAATAGTAATTTGTACTGCAAAGCGTGAACAACAATTACAAGTTATAGAAAGCTATAAAACATAACATCAACATTGCTAATGCATTTACTGCCAAAGCAAAACATAATACTATCACTTCAATCCCCATTTCCTTATATGTGAACTATGTCTTTAATGATATACGTACTCATTTTAACCTTCCATGTATAAGTGAGACTGTTAACATAAGCAAAGGCAATAAGATTAGATTATTTGAATATTATATGTGAAGAGCAATTGCATCATTCAGATAAACATCTAATTAAAAGGTTATTTTTTCCTAGTGTCCTTTTTTTCTTATTAAACAAAAAAGTTAGATACACCTAAAAATAAAAGACATCTTGGGGATATTTCTACATAAATATCTTTAATTGTGCATTCATTTGAGAGGTCCTTCATTCATGTTAGGTCTCGGATATTCAGCCAAAATTTTTACTAGCTTGGTCTCTTTTTAACATATTAAATTAGACGAAACTAATCATAATGAAACTGGAAACTTAGTAGACAAATTAATATTCAAAAAATCATGCTAGCAATCAAAGACCTGATTAGCATCAAATTTATAAACAAACATAAATGTTTAATATAAATAATAAGTGTTGTTCTTTTCATAATCACTTATATAGGTCTTACATTTCCTCCTATTTAATATCGATATACCTAGAAAATGTGAACTCCTTTTTTCTTCAAAAAAATATTGGTATAAGTGGCATCCATGGATTTATGACCTTTGAATTTATGCATAAGGCATTATAAAATCAATATTTATTTATTGTCAATTATATGCTGTTAGATTAGTAAAAGCAAGGTATTGTAAATGTTGTCATTGGAATTCAAATATCTCTAATAATATGTGTTTGCTTGTGCTTCTTAATTGTGTAAAAGTACTTGTGACCTAATAGGGGACATGTGTAAATCATGGATATATTTAAAGGAATAAATACCTTTCACCTATAAATTATTAGCTAGAATATTCTAATCAGAATGTTGTTGGCAACACTTACTCCTAAGTGGAATTAGATGTTTCATACACATCCCAATAAGTGGAAGCCAATCAACAAAAACAAAATATATTTATTTATCACTTTGTAAGATTGAATTAAAATAACATTTAATACTTGCTTCCAATAAAATGTTGATGGTAAAAGCATGATGATGATCAAACAATTTAATGTTGATAGTAAAATCATGATGATGATCAAACAATTTAGTGTTGATGGTAAAAGCATGATGATAATCGAACAATTTAGTTCTTACTTGATAGTGTTAAGTGCACACTGTGCACCTACTCGTTGTGCACAAATGTATAGGGGATCAAGGACATGTGCTAAAGAGAGTTTGACCATCAACGCAATGACAATCCATAAGAAGAAGAAAACAAGTACATTTTTGTTTACAATTATCCTATTATGACTTTTCTAATGTGAAATTTTTACAGCATTGGGAACCATTAACAAGGCTAGGGCATATAATTGCTCATTCTACCATTCTTAATTGTTGATGGGAAGTGCATTAACACTAACATGATAAAGAATAAGTGTTGTTAAAAGCTAATGGCATGGCATAGTTGACATTAGCTAGGAGACATTGATATGACAAGTGTAATGATTGAAACACGCCATTTACTATGGAATATTATTAAAACATGATGAATTGAGGCACAAAGTCTACACTGTAAGGGTATGTGTAATTTGCAAGGAATAATGATAAACTTCGTAAGTTCATTAAATTTTTTGTGTAGTAAATAGATGACAAAACCCTTGGAAATTTAGTCTCATTACTGTCTTCTAATAAAATATCATTTTTTTCTTTTTAAATATAATTAAAGAAATTGAAAAATTTAAACAATAGTTTTTGTTACTACAACGACCAAAGTAAAACAACTCCACATCTCCACATCGTAGTTTAGTCTTTATTAGAAAAATTTGACATAAAATTGCATGTTGCTATGTTTGTTGTCTAAAATTGACACTTATAACCATAACAAATTGGAAGGTAGAGTTTGCAAAAGGATTAGACTGTTTCATTTTATTTTGTTGTTCCATTTTTTCTCAAAACATGAGGTTTTGTAAGAAATATAATCAAGTTAACAAACTCATTGAATGCTTAACTAAGTTGCGTGGTAGGAAAAGAGTGTTGCATTTTGTTTTGTTATTCCGTTTTTTTTCTTTTCAAAAATTGAGAATCTATAAGAAATACAATCAAGTGAACAAATTCATTGAATGCTCAACTTACTTTTATGCTAGTGACTATGTACATGCAATATATTTGGTTATTATTGAGACTTTTTCAAATCAATCAAACAAAAACTAGAAATTTAATAAATTGAATTAAATCAGCTCAATCGAAATTAACACAAATTAAATGGAATTTATAAAGAGCGGAATTTCTCTTATGTTAAATGAACACTAAGTTCCATTGAAACTATATTAAAATAATAATACCAAGGAAAACATGCTAGTTCAACATTATTTCTTTATCAAGGCCCTGAAGCATTTATTTTTGGAACCAAATCAAGTTGAATGCGTTAACCATATATGTGTGTGTGTGTGTGAACACAATGATGCACATAACAATAAAATCATAGGGAATGAAACTTCATTGGCATGTTAAGTGATTTATTCGTTATTTTATAATGCAAATTTGTAAAACATTAAAGCAAGGATGATATTAAACCAGAATTAAATATAATAAGTGGATATTAATACCCTATCTTTCAACTTTTATTGTTGAGGTTTTTTGTAACACCAAAACCCATAGGCATTAGTAAACTTCTAAACCATTACCATTACCTTGAGCGAGAATTTTCCCATGTTTCCAGGTTGGCAATTAGTCCACGTAATTGATTCCTAATGAGGTGAGTGTGACAATTACTCCAGCAACCCCCTCCCCCCTCCCCCCTAATGTAACTCAAGGAATCAAACTAGTGCCAAGACTTCGATACCATATTGAGATTTTTCATCACACAAAAACCACAAGCATTAGTAAACTTCCAAACCTTACCATTATCTTTAGTTGGCAATTAGTCCCCTGTTCCTAGGGTGGTAGTTAGTCCATGTAATTGATTTCCAATGGGGTGAGTGCGATACTTACTCCAATATTATTGACATTGGTCATGGTCAAATCAAAGATCTTTATGCTATTTAAAGATGTCAAAACACATTTTTAGCCTACAAAGAATTGACTAAAATTTGAAGGTGCACTCGCTTAGGAAACAACTTCGATACCACAAGTAGTGTTCCATGACCCTTAAGCTTGAAACACAACTATCTATATAGATAATATAATTATAAAAACTAGATATAAGAGAAATATACCCATGTGTTATGATAATCGAAGGAAAAAAAACAATGCTCATTTACGTCTCAAAGTGGAAAGCTCCAAAGGCAATAGTAACTAATAAGTCATTTTATAGCCTCCAATCTATGTAATAAATACTCAATCGGAAAACTCCAACTATTTATATCCCGTCATTAATAAGTACCCACTAATTAGTTAACCTTATAAAATGGATCATTTTATATCAAATAACTATCCATTGTTAATTGATAAATCTTATTTAAAAAATATGATAACATAGATCCATTGATTAACTCTTAAATTTCCCCATCAAAAAATTAAA
>APFE030943639.1:9782-20660 GCA_000404065.3 Pinus taeda | reverse complement strand
TTTATAATTTAATATATTTATTTATTTATTTGAAAGTTGTTGGAAGTTACTCACGGCAGTGGGAATAAGTAAAGCGGAAGGACACATGGTATTTGACGATGGTTTGTAAGAGGGGCTAACCGGGCCCACCGCCTCAAAGCACGCAAAATCTTTGGAGACTCCGACAGAAGAAAGATTCCAAAGGCCTCCTAATATGTGTGATGTATTTTTTCTTTATAATAACAAATTTTTAACATGTTAGCATAGATACTAATACTCAATTCAATTCAACAAAATCTCCTACATTTAATATGAATTTGTATTTGTGTAAAGGGCCCGCCCCATGAAAATTGAATGTAAGAATGAATGACATTGGAGAAAAAATAGAATGAGCATTTTGGGAAAGTTGTGGAATTAGGGATTGGGTCCAATAAAAAGTCATAAAGGGATAAAAAAGTTAAATGGAAGACAATGATGCTATATGCCACTTTAATTGTTGTCAAAGCATTATGTACATTTTTAAACTAAATTACGATATATTCTATAAAATCAACTATAACACATTAATTATGTTTCACTTCTAAATGCAACCACCAATAAAACTATCTTTATTTTCATGCATCCTCTTTGATGTCAGCTCAATCAGCGTAAAGTAATAGTTCAATAAAATGTTGACATCCTTACTTTTATTGACTGAGTGCATGATTAGTTGAGTCTTCTGGCATTAGTTCACTCATTTTCAACATTTCACATAATCACTTTACTCATTTTTGCACAAAAAATAGCAATAATAAGATTAGAAAATTGCATGTAAACATTTCACTCATTTTTGGAGGAGAAATAACAATTATAGGATTTAGAGAACTATACAATTCTTTATTTAATTGTTGTTTGTAATGATCTGAATACCTTCTTGAATTTGATTTGACATTTTCATTAAGAATTTATATCCAAAATTATTTTGCCTTTGAAGTCTATCTCATTGTTGTTCATTCACTTGTGAAGATATGTAAAGTGGTCATCATCTAAAATGTTGAAAAACAAAACAACATGAATAATTTCACCAAAATAAATGCATACATAAAAAAATGCCATTTTTAAAGCACTAAACACTTTGGAAGAGTTTTAGGGTTTTGAAATTAGAATAATTATACTTGTTTGTTTTATTTTTGAAATAAGGTTATGATAATTTTTTGTTATTTCTTTTTACTAAGAGAATAAATACTAATGGAATAAAAACCCATTTTAGACATATGTTATATAAGTTAGAGCATAATCATATTATAAAAGCATGTCATTACAATAGTAATTTGTAATGCAAAGCATAAACAACAATTACAAGCTATAAAAAACCCATAAAACATAACATCAACATTGCTAATGCATTAAGTGCCAAAGCATAACATAATACTATCACATCAACCCCCACTTCCTTATATGTGAACTATGTCTTTAATGATATAACTACTTGTTTTAACCTCCCATGTATAAGTGAGATGGTTAACATAAGCAAAGGCAATTTTGAGTATTATATGAAAAGAGAATTTGCATTGTTTAGACAAACATCTAATTAAAAAGTTCTCATTTTTTAGTGTCATTTTCCCTTGTTGAACAAAAAAGTTAAATACACCTAAACATTCAAGACATCTTGGAGGTATTTCTACGTAAATACCTTTAATCGTGTATTTATTTGAGAAGTCCTTCATTCATGTTATGTCTGAGATATTAAACCAATATGTTTACCTAGCCTTGTCTCTTTTTAACATATTAAGTTAGATTAAACTAATCATAATGAAAATGGAAACTTAGTAGACAACTTAATATTCAAGAGATCATGCTAGCAAACAAAGACCTCATTAGTATCAAATTTATAATATAAATAATAAGTGTCGTTCTTTTCATAATCACTTATATAGGCCTTACATTTCCTCCTATTTAATGTCAATATACCTAGAAAATGTGAACTCCTTTATTCTTCAAAAAGTATAGGTATAAGTGGCATCGATGTATTTATGACCTTTGAATTTATGCATAAGGCATTCATATTATAAAACCAATATTTATTTATTGTCAATTATGTGTTGTTAGATTGGTAAAAGCAAGGTATTGTAAATGTTCTCATTGGAATTCAAATATCTCCAATAATATGTGTTTGATTATGCTTCTTAATTGTATGTAAGTGCTTGTGACCCAATTGGGGATATGTGTAAATCATGGAAATTTTTAGAGGAATAGATACCTTTCACCTATAAATTATTAGCTAGAAAATTCTAATCAGAATGTTGTTGGCAACACTTACTTCTAAGTGGAGGTAGATGTGTCATCAACATCCTAATAAGTGGAAGCCAATCAATAAAAACAAAATATATTTATTTATCACTTTGTAAGATAGAGTGAAAATAACATATAATAGTTGCTTCCAATAAAATGTTGATGGTAACAACATGATGATGATCAAACAATTTAGTTCTTACTTGGTAATGTTAATTGCATACTATGTGTTGGAAAATTAGAAAGGCAAAAATATTTTCATTGCGTTGCTAATTACTTGTGATATTCTTATGTTCTTATTAATTTTCTTATGTTCTTCTTTTATCTTATTTCATCAATAAATTACCAAAACCATAACAGGAAAATCAAAGGTACCATATGTAGGTGGACAACCAAGGCAAAACCCCTATCTAGGGGAAAACCCAGTCAACAACTCTTCCTTTAACAGCTTCACGAGATGATCCAAGAATCTTTCACCTAGAACAAACTTCCTCCAATCACCAAGTCAACCCTTCCTTTCTTTTGCAAATGATAACCTTCCAGCAACAACTTTGACCTAGTACTTCAATCTTGTAGCAATAGAATTTCAACTTCCCCAGCAACTGAACTTTGACCCACAACACAACTTCAACCCAACAACAAAACTTCGACCCAGCAGCAAAACTTCGACCTGCAGTGGAACTTCGATCCAGCAACACTTCGACCTTCCAGTAAATCCACACGTGTGAGAGAGAGACAACCCAGAAAATTCAATTTTCTTCTTCTCCAACAAATCTCCTCCTCCTTCTGCAATTCCGCACTTTTTATGTTCCTCTTTCTTCTATATCGAACTTATGTGTGTGGGTCCTCAGATGAATCGAACTGCACTGTATATATAGCCTCTTCTGGAGTTTGAATTACCCTCATGTAGGCCGACTTGGTTTGGAGGTGAAAAATGACTTATTTTACTCAATAGTAATTCTTTTTACATGATTCAAAAGCCCAAGGATCTCATTAAATGGACAATGACTCTAATGACAATACAAAACCTAGAAGTCCTCAATGGGGACTTTGACCTAAAACATGATCACCCAAGCATGACACCATTGCTTTAATAAGTCATAATAATAATAGTAATAATAATTCCTTTTTCTTTCTTTTGATAAATACATTTCATTATGACTCAAATACAATTATGAAGACCGAACCTAGTTACATTCTTCAACACTCTCAATTAACTAGGGAGGTATTCATACATACTTATTCAAGTACATGAAAGATCTCAAAACACATGAACCATGAAGAGTTTGGGGACAATTAGTGCCACGGGCTAGATTCTTGACCATGGTAATCCATCCGAGTGGGACTAAGATGGACTAAAGCTTTCAACCTCTCTAGGTACCAACATGCCTACTTACTAACCAAAAACCCAAGGAACTATGTGTGTAAGGAAAGGTCAGAGCTCTATGACCAACACCATCGTTAACGCTCTATGACCAACGCCACCCTCCCTACTTCGAGAACTAGAAATAAACACACATGCTGACCAGATGTCCTCCCAAGCATCACACAATTCCTCAACACATCAAATCTCTCTTGATCAAACAGATCAGTAACCTTAAGCACGCTTCCAAAACTTTGAGATATTTACTTAAACAATCACAATCACAATCAGTGACAACCTTCAAATACACATAGTTAAACACAAACCTTCAGGGTCTTCATTCATCTTGATGATGCTTCATAGTTTATCACAGTAGGACTTAGAGGCTTCCAAAATCTTGATAGAAGTTTCCTCATTCATACAACTTCCTTTCCTACTTCACATGCAACAACATATTCTACAACTGGATCCTGCTTTCCTTCTTTCAATAGCACCTCAATATGCATTCTCTAATTTCTTCTTCAAGGTATCCATCATGACTATAATATGCCCTCTCTCTCAACTTGGTAGTTATGCTCTTTCTTTTATCCAGGCTCCCTCTTAACTTAGGGAGATCAACTTCCTTTCCATAGCATCAGAGAATTTTTAATGGCTTTCATCCTTCTTATCAAAGTCATCTTGATCATCATCATTCATATAACTTCCTTCATTGTGCTTATTAATCAAATCAACTTTGCTTATGAATATCTTCGACATCTTGAAGATTATGTACCTGCACAATTTAGATAGCAAGTACAACCAAATACATATATAGAAGCATGCAATTAACTATAACAAAATCATGGAAGTATTAGACTTTAGACATCAAATACCTAAACTTAGTTAGGCTTATAATCAGCAAGAGACACATACTTTTAAACCTCAACTTCTTGCTCGAGTTAGGTTATAACTCCTAGATCACATCGATAACTCAATCAAGATATCAGTCTCATTATACCTAAGGCCTCAATATTTCTTCCAGAGATATGACATACTCTAATATAATATATTGCAAACCCTAGAAGCAATTCAAACAAGTGTAGTTCTACAATGCATCCAACAACTTTAGGATTCATATGTTAGACTTCTACTAAGATTTCAACAAATAAAACCAATCACAACACAATCTAAGGTTTCAACAATATAACCAACCTTTGTAAACCCTAGATTTGTTCATCATAATCATATCCTATAATATCAAACTTCTAGTAGGGCTTAGTTAGAAAACCCTAGAACAATGAGCATCAAAAATTATGTTAGCACATATACACATCTAGGATTTCATAGTCACGCACAAACATATCATAACAACCTATATCAGGCGAACCCAAGACACAAATATCCAACACATTAAAGTTAGACATATAATAATTCCAATTAGGCTAGGGTTTCGAACAGGTGGACAAACATACGCATAGGGTTTCATACCTATGACATCATATTAGCTAAAATAAGGGTCTTACTTATAAACCCTACCAAACCCTTAAGATATATGGTTTCAATACATAACACAACAAACCCTAATTTTACAAAAACTCTAAAGGTAAAGGATTAAAACACACAGACATTATCATCCAAACCTAAAGGAATAGGGTTTCCATAACAATACTAAAACTCCAAACATGAAATTACCATCAAAACCCCAAACATCAAAAGAATAGTGTTTTTCCAAATTTCATCAATAACCCTAAGAAGGTTTCATCAACAATATTGACACAACCTTAGGTTAGGGTTTTACAGAGAACCTTTTAGGGTTCCACAAAAATGATGATCTTAATGAAGGTAGATTTATCTAATGATTAATCACCCTATCAATAATCTTTATGATTCAAAGTAGCTAGACACAACAATGTTAGTAATGTAGAACAAATTATTAAAAGGAATGAATATATACCTTTATCATAACGAGAACAAAGCTTATGGTCAAAGTCATACTTTTGAGTTGTTTTCTTGACAAACCTTGTAGGACGTCAATTCCAATAGAACTTCTATCATGATTTGTGAGGTCTTATCCATAACCCTTAGCATTCAAGAAGCCTTTCCTAAATAAGGAAAATATAAAAAGAAATGTTATTAGCATATAATACAAACACATCTAGATAAGAGAGGCAAATCAAATATAAAAGGATAATGCAAGGAGTAAGATATTTATCTTTGGTAAAATGGT
The DNA here is from genome assembly GCA_000404065.3 of Pinus taeda. Taxonomy (NCBI): domain Eukaryota; kingdom Viridiplantae; phylum Streptophyta; class Pinopsida; order Pinales; family Pinaceae; genus Pinus; species Pinus taeda. Next base: position 14,841 of record APFE030943639.1, on the reverse strand, counting down.
GAGGGTTCTCTCTTAATCCAATCTTGATGGATACCTATAACAATTCAAAAATGTTCTTCCAAAGCATGTTAGACCTACATGTACTAGAAATCAAAGCATAAAGGAAAAAAATTCAAAACTTAGAATAAAAGGATATGTAAGGGATAGAGTCCTTACGAGTGCCTATAAAATAGGTCTTCAACTTCGGATCCTTTCATCTTGTTCTTCTTTGGTGAACCTATGTTGGCAATGTTTGCTTGATCCCTATCTCTTCTTTTATTCCTTGGATTCTTAGGGAAATTACTTCTATAGTGACCCATCTTATGAAAATTGTAGCATTTAATCTTGGATAGGTCTATCTTCTTCCTTGGCCCTTTGGACTTCTTTAAGGTTCCTTTATTCTTGTGATGATCATAATAAGAATTCAATATTTTCTCTTCTTCACTCTCCGTGTTGCTTACTAAATATATTATGACTTCTTCTTGACTGCATGCATTCTTGAATGTAGGAGTATCCTTCCAAATCTCTTGAACAGAATATATGTTGGATATATATGGGATGAGCATATCCTTTATTCCATCCACTATTAGGCTCATGGTCAATATTTCTATTTCTCTAAACTTTGTTTCTCTGCTTCACTTGATTCATCTGTAGGATTCTTTACTTTTTCTTTGACTAGATTCAAGACTTTATTCTTCTCGAGGATGAGATTTGTCCTCTTTTTCCATGCCCTGCAGTTGGAGGCTCCTTCTAATTTGTTTTCTCCCTTCAACGAGTTAGACACGGTTCTTGATATTCTCCTTTCAATAGATCTCCAGGCTGCCTTTTTCCTTCTTCTTCACCTTAGCTCTGAAACCATGTTGGAAAATTAGAAAGGCAATTTTTTTTCTTTATGTTGATAATTACTTGTAATGTTCTTATGTTCTTATTAACTTTCTTATGTTCTTCTTTTATCTTAGTTCATCAAGGAACTACCAAGACCATAACATGAAGATCAAAGACCCCAGATGTAGGTAGACAACCAAGGAAAACCCCTATCTAGGGGAAAACCTAGTTAACAACTCTTCCTTTAATAGTTTCACGACATGATTCAAGACTCCTTGACCTAGACACATACTTCCTCCAATAACCAAGTCAGCCCTTCCTTTCTTCTACAGATGATAACCTTCCAGCAACAACTTAGACCTAATACTTTAATCTTGCAGCAGTAGAATTTCGACTTCCCCAACAACTGAACTTTGACCCAGTAACAAAACTTCAATCCAACATCAGAACTTCAACCTGCAATGGAACTTCGACCTAGCAACACTTTGACCTTCCTGTAAATCCACACATGTGAGAGAGAGACAACCCATAAATTTTAGTTTTCTTCTTCTCCAACAAATTTCCTCCTTTTGCAATTTCACACTTTTTCTGCTCCTTCTTCTATATCAAACTTGTGTGTGTGGATCCTCAAACAAATCAAATTGCATTATATATGTAGCCTCTTCTAGAGTTTGAATTACCCTCATGTAGGCTGACTTGATCAGGTAAGGGCCGACTTGGTGTGGAGGTGATAAATGACTTATTTTACTCAATAATAATTCTTTTTACATGATTCAAAAGCCCAAGAAGGGTCTCATTAAATGGACAATGACTCTAATGACTTCATACAAAACCTAGAAGTCCTCAATGGGGACTTTGACCTAAAAAATGATCTCCCAAGCGTGAAACCTATGCTTTAATAGGTCATAATAATAATAATATTTGTTTTTTCTTTCTTTTGATAAATACATTTAATTATGACTTAAATATAATTATGAAGACCGAACCTAGTTACACTCTTCAACAATAAGCAACTACCACTTCTGCACAAATGTATAGGGGATCAAGGACATGTGCTAAAGAGAGTTTGACCATCAATGTTATGATAATCCATAAGAAGAAGAAAGAAAGTACATTTTTGCTTACAATTATCTTATTATGACTTTTCTACTATGAAAGTTGTATAGCATTGGAACCACTAACAAGGATAGGACATATAATTTCTCATTCTACCATTCTCAATTGGTGATGGGAAGTGCATTAACACTAACATGATAAAGAATAAGCATTGTTAAAAGCTAATGGCATGGCATAGTTGACATTAGATAGGAGACATTAATATGACAAGTGTAATAATTGAAACACACACTTTACTATGGAATATTATTAAAACATGATGAATTGAGGCACAAAGTTTAGAATATAAGGGTATGTATAATTTGAAAGGAATAATGATCAACTTCCTAAATTTTTTAATTTTTTGTGTAGTAAATAAATGAAAAAACCCTTGGAAATTTTGTCTCATTATCATTAGGGGACTTTTGAGGTCTAAATGACATAAAACACTGAAGACTCTTCAGAAGAGCTTAATATTTCATTACTAAACATAATTATTTATAGATACATATGAAGGAAACTCAATAATGACCTTCGTCGATTTCCGCCGTCTTGAAATGATGTTTAACTGATTCATGCACAGTCACATTAAACTTGCTGACGTTTGAACAGTGGTCGGCGCCGTTTGAGCAGTTGTGACTAATGGTCTAACACCTCCCCTTAATCACAACGACCTAAAATTTAACTTGCCTGCTGGTCTAAGTCTCATCTAGGCTTTCAACAAAACATTTCATTTTTATCTTCTTGCTAAAGGGTCCATGCTTGTTCATTTGTTGATGTAGTTTCATCTTCACCTTTATTGTCATCAGATAGTGATTGAGCTTCTCCTTTCTTGATTGCAGGTTAACATTCTTTGTATTCAACACTGCTTCACGTTCCTGGGACTTATACTTGTCCTTAATGCTTGCAATTTCTTCAAGTTTTGTTGCTTCTTCCTGATTATCAATATCTGCACACTCAAAAACAATTTTAAATTCATAAACATAACCATATTGATTTTTGTCATCATTCTCTATGGAAAGAGCTTTGCTTCCTTCATTTTTCTTTGTAGACGTAGTTGATTGATCCATGTATTCAACTTCTTTTGTCAGTTCTTTTGTGTGTGGAGATAGGGAACTCTTCTCACCAAACAACAACTCATCAATAAGATGCTCTTCAAGCATCATATTGAACGACTCATCATGGGATACATAATTGTCATCAAATTTGACTTCATAAATCTCTGCATCATAGAGAGTTTCCTTAATATCACATACTACTCTATTGTCAGCTAAAGACATACTTTCAGCCTTAATCCCAGCTATGATGCTTTCAACACAATCACCTTTAGCAACAACTCCTTCATCAACTTCAGCTTTCTCACTACCCTCCCTACTGTATTTCATTTCAAGAATATCCCAAAATATTTTTGCATCACATATTTCACCAAATTCATACAAAAGACTAGACAAAATATTTTCATCTAAAGCTGATATGATGAGAAACAATGCTACTGCACCTTTACTTTTATCATTGGCATTTATGGAAATTCCATGAACAAATTGCCACAAATTTACTGAACCAAACAATCCCTCCATTTTTATTGCCCAAAGTTTAAAATTGTTACGTGATAAAATTGGCAGAACTGGCATTAATCGTTTCAGTATTGTCTTCAAATTCTTCTATCTGATTCAGATCTGGTTTTGGTCGAAGCATTTCATATTCTTCTGCAACTATTGCCATTTCATTCTTTCTCCTCACCTGTTTTAATTCTCTCCAAGACTGTCTCCTCTATTGACCCATCACTCTACCATAGAGTCAAATTCAAAATAATTTGCAGCTGAGGCTTCGCTACAGGGTCCTTCATGCTCTAGCTTTATCACACTTCAAACATAACACCTCTTCTACAAAGCCCTCCTCAAAAGAGCAATAAGAACTTCATGGGAATGACAGGATTTACTCCACAGGCCAGCAAATAGTCTGGCCGGTTCCACAAGTGGCTCAGCACTCTTATGCACCCTCACACACCACTCCACAGCACAACGCACCACCAAGAATCTATGCACGGCCAAGTATCTTAACACATCCAAAACAGACATAAATAACCTCACTAATCTTCAGTCTAGGCCCTCTGGAGAACTAACCGCTGACTCCAATAGCGCTCACACTCTCTTCACAACAAGCTCTCCACACAACTCAACCTCAAACTTCACAATGTCTCCGGAACTACGATCTCCAAGACTGCACTTAAACAGAAGGCAAGCACTCAATCACTTGATTTAACGTGAGATGCTCACCAAGAAATGATGATTTAACTCACCAATGCCACGCTCACAGCCACTTCATACAATTGGCTCTCCACTTTCTCCATGCATAGTGGATATTGCAGCACTTTTGTGTGGCAAATACAACATCACACCACAAGACTAGCACAACTCCAACAACAAGAAATCAGAACATCTAGTTGCGTGTTTGATCCACGCATCTGCTGCAATCTCTCGTGTCATTCACAACAGAGCAGTAAGGCAAGGCTTAATTTATCCTCAGGCCAATGATTTTCACACACTCAGCTTCTCTCATGTCCTCAAGCATAGGCTTGCACCAAGCCTCTTCCCAGCAGCCACCCCATAACACAACACAATTCTTACACACAAACATATCTCTCTAGGCAGACTGCAAGTTCACAACCACACTACTTGCAGAAGAACTCTCACAACCTCACCACTTGCGGCAACAAACAAAGTCAACAATCAACCCAGCTTACCTCACCCGAGCTCAAACCCTCAGCTCTGATACCATGACAGAAAACACTAAAGACTCTTCAGAAGAGCTTAATATTTCATTACTAAACATAATTATTTATAGATACATATGAAGGAAAGTCAATAATGACCTTTGCCGATTTCCGCCGTCTTGAAATGATGTTTAACTGATTCATGCACAGTCACATTAAACTTGCTGACATTTGAACAGTGGTCAGCGCCATTTGAGCAGTTGTGATTAATGGTCTAACACTAAAATGGGCCTCCTAAGAAAAATGTACAACCAAAATAAACTTTATAGGAACCAATAGGATTCGGGATGATGATGTCAACCATGGGAGATGATTCACCATTTTTGGAATAAAAAATAAAAAGATTAAAAAATAATAAAATAATAAAACTATTTTATCAACTCATAT
>APFE030943637.1:130471-142853 GCA_000404065.3 Pinus taeda | reverse complement strand
AAGTGACAGCTGCGACAAGAGCTAGTACTTGTGCATATAGCACCGTCGCTTCCAAGTTTGTACGAACTACCAGGTTGATAAAATGAGAGACAGGAAGCCCCAGGAGTTGTAGCATTATTGCTACAATACTGGAGCTCACCAGTGCGAGTGACGACAACATTGGTAAAATACTGGATTGGTTCCTAGTCCAACAAACATTGCTAGAGAGTCTGGCCTGTGTGCGATCATGGGTAGAAAAAACCTTGATTTCTGACCACATGTTGATTGTTCTGCAATGGAGACTGGAGTGCCCATGTCTAGGCATACCTTTCAAATTCAACAGAATCTGGTTAGAGGATGGGGATTTCACTTCTCTAGTTGGCAATTTTTAGAGGGCAAATCCTCAGGTGGAAGGAAAATCCCCAATGCTACACCTGTCTGGATTGCTTATGGCATTAAAAAGTCATGTTAGGATTTGGGAAAGAGAAAAAAAACCAATGGCTAGAGAATTGAAGATTATTTTGGGAGAAATCGAGAATCTTTGTAATCTGGTGGAGAGGGGCAATACTTCTGAAAATATTTGGGACACTCTCAAATATTTGGAGGATGGAAAATGATAGATCCTCTCCAAACATGAGGTGTCATGGAGGGTAAAAAACAGATCCCTTTAGTTACGGGAAGGTGACAATAACACAAAGTATTTCCATGGTTACGCAAATAATTGAAAAAACCATAATACCATTTGGAAAATTGAAAAACTGGACAAGACTGTCACATTTTCTACTATGGAGATACAAAATGTAGCAATATAACATTTCCAATCCTTATTCAGAAGCATCCCAGAAAGTATATCGAATATCAGTTATGGGGTTTGAATGAGTACCCTCCTATGTTTAATGATGAATTGAATGTGGAAATATTCAAATAGATTACTCTAGAAGAAACTCTGCAGGTTTTGAAAACTTTTGCTAAGGATAAGAGCCTGGGTTCAGAAGGGTGGATTGTTGAATTCTTCATACTTTCTTTGATTTCGTCAAGATGGAATTGATAAGCATGGTAGAATAATCATGATCACGGGGACATGTGATGGGAGAAATAAAAACTACGTTCCTTGCTCTGATTCCCAAAGCGTTTGATACTATTACTTTCATTGACTACCAACCCATTTCGCTATGCAGTGTTACCTACAAGCTCATCTCCAAAATTATTATGGAAACATTAAGGGGACCCTCTCAAGCCACATCACTAGGGAACAATTAGGTTTCCTCCATAATCAACTAGTCCATGATGTTGTCGCCACTGCCTAAAAGTTTATCCATTCGATACACATCAGGAATATGTCGACTATAGTGATGAAACTGTATCTATGGAAAGTGTATGACTGTGCTGACTAGTATTTTCTTAGAATCATTCTCACAAAGATTTCCCTATTAATTGGTATTATAGAATGGATTATGGCCTATGTCACATCGGTTGACTTTGTGGTTCTGATCAATGTCTACCCCTTCAATTTTTTCACTGCTGGTAGGGGTCTCCGACAGGGATGCTCGCTTTCGCCCCTATTGTTCATATTGATGATGGATTGCCTTAGCCTTAAGCTAAGGGTGAAAGTTTTAGAGGGCCACTTTGATGGTATAATATTGGAGGCTAGTATCAGAATCTCACATAATTTATTTGTAGATGACATTCTTGCATTTGGTATGATATCCTGCCCACAATGGAGGTTGTTCCATGACATTTTACAACATTTTGGGGATGCATTTGGTATGATATCCTGCCCACAATGGAGGTTGTTCCATGATATTTTACAACATTTTGGGGATGCATCTGGGATGAAGGAAAATGAAGAAAATATTTCATATTATATTCAGCAAGAGACCCAAGAGCAATCATTGAAATCGGGGACATGTTCAATTTTAGTACTATGCCATTATGTGAAGAACTCACATATTTGGGGTTTCATATCAAACCCAACAGATATAATGTCTCAAATTAGCAATGGATGTTAGACAAATACATGAGGCGGATTAATGGTTGGGCACATAGGATTTTATCTCTTGGAGGTAGATTTATTTTGGTACAAGTTGTTCTACAACAAATGGTGGTATACTAAGCACACTTATACATACTTCCTGCGACTGTCATAAACATCAACCTTTTTGGACAGGCTCTCATCATCAAATCTAGGTGGCGTGCATTATTTACAAATGGTATAGAGAGAAATAGTTGCTACAAAGTACCTAAATAACAAGGGGATTGAGCATTGGATTAGATTGGGCCACATTGGAAATAACTAGGGTTCCTATATTTGGAGATGTATTCAAAAGGTGGGAGACATTTTTTTTGCAAAAATATGCCCGTCTTTTGGTAGAGGAAACCATATCTTGATTGGTATGGATAACATCAAAGGGGTGGAGGCAACACAAACCATTATGAAAATCTTGATTTTACGTCTCCAGTAAAGAGGCTTATTTAGTCTTGAATAAGTCATTGATATATGGAATGGTTGCCCGCTAGTTTGGAAAAGTGCGGATTCGTTGGGTTTGTCTAACATTCATGCTATCGAGTGGGAGGAATATATCCTTTGATTAAGGCATGATACTCTTTGTAGATCTGAAGTGCGAGACTCCCTCACCTGGGCAGGGAAGTGTCATGCAAATCTGACTAAGGTGGCAAACAATTACAGGTACCTCTTTCACTTGCATCACATTTTACTCCAACTGGACTGGTTTTCACTTGTTTGGAAAATAGATATTCCCATCAAAATCATACTTTTTAATTGGCTAGTTTGGAAAAATAAAAACCTTCCCTGGGAGAACTTATGCAAGCAGGGTTGGATGAGACTAGGGAGATGCCCCTTATGTAGGAATTCCATTGAAAATAATTTTCATTTATTTTTTGAATGTTAGTTTACATCCTGCATACAGTATGGTATATGCACAACTCTAAATGTACCCATTAGGAACTTTGACAGTGTTATCGACTGCTATAAATGGTGGCTGCAACGTGGCAAAAAGTTTAAGGCTATTCCTTACCACTTGGGAAATTTGGCACGCTAGAAACATAATCATGTTTGAAGGGATTCTAGTATTCGCTTTTCATCATACACAAAGTACTTGTCAGTCTATAGGATTTCAGGATCCCCATTCGTGTGATAAAGGATAGATCCCTCAGATTTTCTCCAAATGTAATTCATTTCCCGACGGGTTACTTTGATGGTGCTTCTTAGAATTTTGTTTGTGACTATGGTGTCTGGTTGTGGGTGGATCATATTTTCCATTATAGATTCCACTGGAGTGTGTTAGGGCCTAAATCTACCTCAGGCTCATAAAGGCAGGTCTAGGGTAACATCAAACCACGCTTAACCTGGTAGCTAGCCCTACCAGGTCAGGAGAGGGCTCTCTCCTTGTCAATCTCAATGTAAAAATGGCAAGAAAGGCTCGAGATGACTAATATGAATACTAATTTTAGGCTAGTTATGTTTTCTCAGAGGAATTTGATTGAATTTAATGGTTGGGTTGCTGGATTAGATGGGGAAGGCAACTTTGGGTCCGGGAAAGGAACACAGATTTGCAGAGGTTTCTGTGGGGCAAGGTAGGCAAGTATTTTAGCGTTTTGAAATGAGTGTAATGGTGAGTCTAAAGATTGGTGAGGAGCTGGAGAGGGCATGTAAGAGTCATAAGTCCTCTTCAAATAGTAGAAAACATCTAGAACTAAATAAACCCCAAGGTAGAGCACTGAAACACCAATGAATTCCACCTTTCAAACTTGATTCATTTAGTTATGCTAAAAGACAGAGATGATGGCACACATAAACATAAGATCAACTGAATTAAAGAGAAGAAAACAAATGCTAAATCACATTACTACAAGAATCCCCAAAATGCTGCAAAACCATGGTTTATTTCCTTGCCAAACTGCAAAAGTGATGTACATCCACAAGAGTCCAACCTTTACAAATGACTGAAAAAAACATGATATAGACCTCCAAACCACCTGTGCTATCGATCAGGGGTCAAATCCATGAGAAGAGGGATGGTTTCAACCATATCTAAACTAGGAACACAAAAATAGGTATTGGAACAGCTTGCCTCTAAAACCTAGGAAACTGATTCATTCAACTCTAAACCACCTACAACTGATGTATCTACCTTATCAAGTCAATTTTTATCATTTTTACATCATAGTACATCAATTTACATCATGTCACATCATGAATTTGACCATAATAGAGAAAAAGTCAAACTAGAAGAAAACTAGGCGGAAAGCGGAGTTTTTTAGCAAAATTGACACTTTTCATCCTATGCGTAGTGCCATTTTTCCTGTGTGTAGTGCTTTTTCCAAGCTATTTTTGGAGGGCTTCCCGAGGTCCCAATCAGGTTCAGGATAGCTTTTTGGAAAGCATGGTGAGTCTAATTTATGGAGCAACTTGAATTTTTTGATTTGAAGTCCATTTACCACTCCAAAATTGCAATCTCCCAAGACTACTTCCTGTGTGGCCAAAAAGTGGCAGAGATGGCATTTTTTGGGTGTTTTTGGCCCTTTTGGAGGTCCAAAACTTGTCAAAATTTCCTAGTAATTTCTGAGCATGCATAACATTTCATAAGGAATCCAAAAACTCCAAGTTTTCTTCAAATGGAGGTCCCTATCAAAAGCGAGTGTGGTGGTGCTACGCACCTACTGGAAAAACCTGTTTTTTCCTTGAAAAATTCAAAAATTTCAAAAAGTTCACCAAATTTCTTGAAATTTGGAATGAGTGATCTATGTTAAGTGCTATGCTAAGCCAAGATCTTGAGCTTGTCATGCTCAGAAACATCATAGGAGTAAAACCTATCTCGATGTGTGGAATAGGGGATTTGTCGAAATGAAGTGAAATAAAGGGGATAAGGGGCTTCTAAATTCTTGAGGAAATTTTGGGAAGTAGGGAGGGATGTTAGGAAATAGGGGAAAGTAGAATTTCAAATATTGAGTAAGGGGAAGGGGTCCAAAAGGGCTAAACACAGGCCTAGCTTAGAAAATTGTCAAATTGTAGCAAGAAACTAGGGTTTGTGGAAAAATGAGGAATTTGAGGGATATCAGTGATGGGAAGTGTTTAATAAGGTACATTAAGTATAGGGGAAGGTGTATGAGCATCAGGATACAAGTTTTTTTTATTATTTGACAATCCAAGAGAAATTACCTTCAAAACCCTAGGAGAGGGAAATGATCCTTACTCAAGTACAACTGAAGCACGAACAAGGTGTAAAATGACTCATTAGGACCTAAAATGATGATGACAACTCTTTGAAAGATGGTACACTCAGCTGAATGGTGACATGGATCGACATTTGGAAAACTCTGGAAGGAGTGAAAACAAACCCCAGACCTAATACCTAGAGACCAAATTTTACTTGAAGGCTCACTAAAATGACAAAATTTGACTTTGACACTCTGAGACCACTTTGTAAGAGCATATTTGATCACTGGTGGAAGGCTTCGAAGACTGACACTAACAGGGGACATGGTACAAACATGAGGGAAAAAACACTAGCCCTATTGGGACTATTATGGATTTCCAGGCAACTGTCTAGTGATACTCTACTTGTGTATGGGGATGTTGGCATTATGATGTATGTGTTGTACTTGATGGCAACCCACTTGTAGTAGAACAAATCTCTTGTATATGGTAACTAGATGAATCTATAGAAGAGATATCAAATGTGACATAATGCATGACAAGAGTATTTACAAGTGTGATGAAATGCAGGGCAGCTTCAAGGAATCAGTTCAGAAAGCAACTCACTCAGATGACAGATCACAATACTACAAGTTAACAGCACATTGCTATATATCAGACTACACAGAATGAAGAAAGAGAGGTATACACAAGTTCACCATTGACCAAGCCGCGTATATGCGCAGGTTCAATGTATAGAAGTCGTGTATACATACACATGCACTTTCACAAAAGGAAAAGAGCGTATACCTTGGAATACTAAATTTTTGGTCCATGGTATTGGGTCCGAGGTGTTAGAGTCGGTCTGGTCAGTCTTCCGTCAGAGATCAAAACTCTTTATGCATTTCATGTTTAGGTGTCCCGCTCCATTCTCCCAGCTGCATTCCACTAGGGGCATGCCATAATCTGACAGAGAAGTTCATTATAGTCATTCCCCCTCATGTTTGGCTCCTGTTGGCTCAGGTCTTTTGTCAATAATCATCAAAGTCCATGACAGTCAAGGTCTGGTCCTTTAAAGGACAAAGGTCATTTTCGAGGTCTAGGTCTAGGAATTCATCAATTTGGTCTTTGAACATGTCCAGTAAAGCCATGCAGGCCAAAGTGAGGCCCTTACACAATTATGGTTCAGAGAGCTTCATCGTCATGCGGATAGACTTCGACTCTTCTTCAAAACTCTGTTTTGAAGAAAAGTCAATCAATGTCATTTATGACAAAATTTTCAAAAAAGTCGCCAGTTGATTTTTTCAGATGCAGTCATGGTTTCCGTGGCCAAATTTTCTATCGTGCAATCCCTGTAAAGAGTGCTGAAAATTTCATCATTTGAGCTAAATTTTCAAAGGGAAAGTGAAAATCAATGTGTTTTAAAGTCAGTGAAAAAGTGCCAAAACATAACATTCAAAAAATGGGTTTTTGAGGAAGCAAAAATTAAACCCATCTCTTCCAAGGCTATATATACAAGTTTTCATCCAAATCAAAGGCATTGTGCTATTACAAGCCTTGGAGAAACGTTGCAAAGGTGTGAGTGTGCAATTGTGAGCGTTTGAGTTAGTTGGAGGCGATTTTAGAGGGCGCGGCACATATACCCAGGAGCGCGGCGCACACAAAGGGCACAGCGCACACAGAGCCTGCCTGCAGTTCAATTTTTCTAAGGGCGCAGCGCATACCCAGGGCGCGGCGCACACAGACTAAAGGCCCAAACAAGTGCCAATCACTTCCAAATTTTGGTGAAGCACACCAAATTGAGAGGTAGGCCTTATGACATCCCTTGCTCATCAAATTTTTTCAATGATATGGTGTTTATAGAGATGTTTGAATGTCACCAAAATGCATAAAATCAACCATAAGAAATCACCAAGAAAAATGATGGCTAGGGTTGCTAAAATGTGTTGTTAACGCCAAGGTTCCATTCCACCCATCATTTTCCCCTCACCGACCATTTTTCCCATCCTCCCTTTATCATTATTCCTAAAACCCCTACCCTAAATTACTACCAAACCCTCTCCCCTATCCCTCCACTATTTGGTCAACACAAAACGCTAAACCCTACCCCATCAAAATACCCAAACTCCTCCCATATCCGTAACAAATTTCTCCCTATAACCCCTATTCCCATTACATCACTCCCTTCCTAACACTCCCTGTTTCATTGTTCCCCTTGGTAACAGATATTACAAAGGCACCCAGCCTCACACCATCATCAACAGGCAGCCTAATCATAGTCCATAATACAGCCATGACATCACAGCATTCGTCAAAGTATGAGATGGAAACACAAAGTGACTCTTCCTCAGAAGAGCAGGCTCCCAGTAGGCACCACAAGAGTGTCAAACATGTCAGGGATGAGCCCACTACCCTCACTGAATTACAAGCATGCCCTCTTGCCATGTCATGCTTCCAGCACCTATCATGTTTTTAATTTTGTCAAAGGGTAAGAGTTCATCATGAGTTGGCCCGTTTATTTGTGCTTCATCTACATGGAGGTCAGTCTATCTTGGTCGGGGTCACTTTCACATTGACACTCGAAGCTATATCAGTGGCAACAGGTATATGAAATGTTGGAGAACAGTGGCATAAGAAGAAGAAGGTGGATAGGCAACACTATGAGCCTTAAATCAAGGCCAGATTCTTGAGTTAGCTCACAAGAGTCTTTCCCTTCAGATACTTGAAAGATGAGTATGCTCCACTCATGAGATTGATCATGAAATACTTCAGCTGTGAGGGGAGGTTCTCTTGACTGTATGCCTATCAAATCCGGTTACTCATGCACTTCACTAGGGTGAGGATGATGAACCTCCTGTTTTTCATATGTAGGAACATAGAGAGGATGAACACCTTCATGCTGCATAAGACCCCCCAGCAGTAGCTTAATAGTGTGTTTCACTTTGCTCTTATCCGGATTTTGGTAGATCATCAGTTAGGATTGCAGGGCATTTCTTGGGAGGATTTCATCTCCCGTGACTTCTTCAACACATCATAGGTACTATCAGAGCCAGAGCAGGAGATGGGTGGTCCTTTTCATCCGCATGAGCACCATGAGACCACTACCATGCCAGTTTTTGTTACATATCAGAGAGGCAGTAGGCACTTGTTTGCAGCAGCAAAGCAAGTGTTATCTCCACCCAAGGTGGAAGGGGCCTTGCTTCTGGCATCAGCGACACAGGTACTGGACAAGGGCAAGAAGCCCGTGCATGATGAGGGGCCATCAGGTGTGCAGGAGACCGATGTCATCCTCATTTAGGATGATGAGGCAGAGGCAAAAAATGCCAAACTTAGGATGACCATTCAGGAGCAGGACTCGGAGATCCAAGACTTGATACTTAATGTGGAGAGGGCTAGATGGATCATCAAGTATCTGGAGCAGAGGAACAAGCAGCTTGAGGACCAGCAGGCAATCATGGAGCTGCAAAGCATCCGTGAGAATCGACAAGCTACCCAGCAGAGGAGGATCGATCTCACTACCTTGGAGCAAGATATCAACAACGACCGTGAGTCTTGGTTAAAGCGGGTCAATATACACCTGGAGAGACTGTTGGAGAAGGCCAACAGGGACAAAACCATATTGAGGAGGATGTCTTGTCATTACAGGGCACGGAACATGAGCGAAAAGGCCTGAATAAGGATCTTGAAGGCCAAACTGAGCAGAGCAACAAAAGAGGCAAAAGAGCAATATCGGCTTCAAATATTGGTGGAAGCTTCTGTGGCCCAACATAGTGCCTCTTAGAGAACCTCCAGCCCAAATTTCAAGAAGTTTGGGACAATTTTGGTCACATGGGAATTTTTTGGCACAAAAAATCACGCATCGCGCCACCGGCACGACACGTAGGATTGGGAGCTCCAAATGAGAAATGGTTTGCATTTTTAGATTCAGCATGAAAAATCACGACTACTGGCACTCAGGCAAGAAACTTGGGCATGATTTGAGTCTCCAGGAGGTCAAAAACACCCAAAAAATGGCCATAATGAATATTTGGAGGGGTAAATGAGCTCCAAATTCAAAAATTCCACTTGGGTTGGAAAGTAGACAGGATAGGATTTACAATGATCACACTTGGGCACATTTTGGACTCCTGCAAGTGCCTCAAAACTGGCCTCAAATTGGCACGACGCATTCAGAAAAGGGTGCGGTGCATATAGGAAAAAAGGCCCAAAATGCCTCTATTTCGCGAAATTTCGCTTCCCGACTTTTCATAAGTGGCCCCCCTCATCTACACTTCATTTTTTTGGCACCAAAGGCAACTTTTAAATAATTTTCACTCCAGATGGGCATCTATCCAAGTGTCAAAAGAAGGCAAAGGGTCACCCAAGCCATTTGTCATGTTTATGGCGCTGCACCTGTAGCTGATGTTTGGCTCTCCACCTTCATTTTGTAATGATTCGAGTAACTCCCCAACCCTTGGTAGTTCTATCTCTTCATGGCACATTTTATATACTGCATGCAAACCATTTGCAAAGGGTTGGTTGGCTTATAACTTCTGGGAGACTGTGGGAAAGAAACTCTATTTCTGCATTGTATATTTTTATAGAGGATTAATGAAAGGCAGTGGCTCTGTTTCATGAGATTCATGTGGTTGTGAGTGTAGCAAATGTGTCTCTTATGTTTCATATGTATCTTGTTATGTTTCATAGTTCATTTCACATTCATTTCCAGTGAAGTTTTTTGAGTTAGCTAAGGTAGAATTCAATTTTATTGCTCTGCATGTGGGAAAATTTCATGTTTAGTGTTCATTCTTATGTTAAAAAGGATTCATGTTGTCCATGCCCTTTTCACCCTCTTAATCAATCTCTCCATTCCGCACTATCTTAAACTAAATTACTAGGCTTTCCGCCTATCTTGCCTCACGAAGTAATCCGTGCCTTTGTATTAAGTTTTCTGTTCATTGAGGTCCATTGGTCCCATATCATCCCAGAAACATAGTCATTCATAAAATTCACTTCTTGTATTCATATTCACTTACTAGCCTAAGATAAATAGTTCACTATAAGTCATCTCAGGCCTTTTCGTTTATCTATTCACTGTGTGTGACTCGGAGAGAGCCCTCTCCTATTCTGGTAGGGCTAGCTACCAGACTGAGCTTGGTTTGTGGTTACCTTGAATTTTGCCTTCTTTCAGCCTAAGGCGGATTTAGGTGCTAACACAAGGTATTGACCCCAGGTATTTAGTCCAAGGTATTGATCCATAGTCGTTTTGGACCATGGTATTGAGAAAGGCCTAACACTATAAAAGGAGGAGAAGATCATTAGGCCAAGGTGTGCAAGTATCGAATATCTGATATAGTGTGAGATCTAATATGCAGGTTATTGGCTTATGGTGTCGTGCTTGATCTGAACCGAAGAAGAACCTTACCACTTGATGAAGGATAAGATCTAATGATGTATCAAGATCTTAAGGCTTGAAGTGAATTGTCTTTATGTGGTTTGATCATGTATTTGAATAACTAGCGCATGTTGTAGTCTGTAAATATGATGATCTGGGTATGATTGAAGTCTGGAACTATTGTTATGTTTGAATCATCTTTTACAGATCTGTATGCAGGTTCACTTCAGAAAATAAGCATATACACATTGGTTTTGCATATCAAAACAACGTATACATTATAAATTTGATTTACAGATCTGTACGCTAGTTTGCTTTGAGGAAAGCGTGTATGCACATAGGTTCGACACATGGAAGTAGCGTATACCTTATAAAATATGTTTTAGTTGCTTTTGTTTACTGTTGTAGTGTTCTAGGTTATTTCTTGGGTTCTGGTCACTGTATTCTGGTGACAACATTCTGAATTATCAGAGTGATTGATTGATTCGGTTCAAAAGGAGATTGGTTGATGCAGATATATTTAATGATTGAATGATTTTTTTGATGGATCCAGTCTGAAAATTTATGGAACATGGTCCCTAGAAGAAAATAGAAGGTTGTAGCCTTCTGAAGGTCAACACTTATGTACTAGTAAACATATCAGCTAGTACAAGAGCTAGGGGGTTGTAGCTCCCTTCTAGTAGAAGCTGGACAATGAGAGAAGGTTGTAGCCTTCTGCAAGTAGAAGCCTGCGTACTGGTATAAGACTACACCAATACAAAAATTGTAAACATAATTATCTTATTATTAAAAGAAGACAGAGAGGATTGCAGCAGGTGGTTTTCACCCACATTGGGTTTCCACTTTATATCTTGGTGTTCATGTGTGTTTCTTGTGTGTGATGATCTGTTTTGTTTTTATTGCACCTAGTTATTGTTTATATGGTTCTGATGCACTGATTAAGGATCAATATATGATGAATTAACTGAGTCATAAGTTTATTGGATATACGCTAGTTGCATTAAACATAGTTGTGTGTACATGTAGGTTCCCTTAACTGTAGTAACGTATATGAATCTGATTATGGAAATGAAAAATTATTGATTTGCTAATACTGATTCACCCCCCCTCCCCTCCTCTCAGTATTATTTCCAACAATTGGTATCAGGGCAGGTCCTTCAGAAGAATCTTGATTGCTTGAAAGGAAGATCCATCATCATGAGTAATCAAGAAAGCAGGGGATCCATCAGACCGCCAATCTTTGATGGGGGAAACTTTGTTTACTAGAAGGTAAGAACCACAACCTATCTTCAATCTCTTGGAACAGATGTCTAGGAAATCGTGGAAGGAGGATATACTTTTCCATCAACAATTCCTATAGATGCAGCAGGTAAAAAGCAATATGAAACCAATGGCAAGGCTATCAATACATTACTGGGGAGTCTGTCACAATCAGAGTTTGTCAAAGTTATGTAGCTCAAATCAGCCAAATAAATATGGCACAAAATCGTTCTCGGCTATGAAGGAGACTCTTAGGTTAAATGTGCTAAACTGAAAACTCTCAAGATTCAATATGAAACTCTCAAGATGCACAATGATGAAAGTGTAGCTAGTTACTTCTTACGTATATATGAGATTGTAAATTGCATGAAGAATCTGGGTGAAGAGATAAAAGAAGTTACCTTGGTTGAAAAAGTTTTAAGATCATTATTGTTAGAAAATTAAATATTACGGAGCAATGGAACACAAAAAAATATTGCAGAAATATAAACACAGAAAATGCACAAAACAAGAGAGACACAGATATACGTGGTTCACCCAGTTTGGGCTACGTCCACCTCAAACAGTCAGTCCTTCCTTTCTATTATCCAGCAAAATGAAGAGACACAACCTAC